>PISX010012613.1:0-60040 GCA_004024625.1 Mellivora capensis
GTATTGATTTGTTCCTGGTGGTAGCTTGTCCTAAAATGTGTGTAGAAAGCAGATATTTTATGATAAAATTGTTGTGTAGTGCATGCTCTGTGTGGAATTCAGAGGAAAACCCAGATTCAGTGATTAATGCCAAAAAAATGCAAGTAACTAGCCATTGTTCAAATAACAGTGGTGCTATTTCTCTTTTGTGGCCTTTTAGACTTTTGTTGCCCTAAAATTCCATTTTATTGGGAACCCATTTTCCACCTGGTCTTCCTTGACAGGGTTTTTTTCTACTTTAAACAGTTTCTAAATAAAATTCTGTATTTCAAGAGTGTCATGTCTTCTGAAATTTGTCTTGCCCTGAGTATATTCTTTTAGGTTCAAATGGTAAGATACCGATTCTTCTTTCTTAAATTCAGAGTGATCTTTTCAATCTTTCACTGTTTTTTCAAATGTACTTATTTCTAAGCCTGTTCCTTTTTTCTCCGTTCTTCGCATTACATTTCTCAGCCTCCTGCAGTTAGACATTTTCATTGCTACTGTGAGAGGTCTTTGAGAAGTCCAAGGCTTAGGCCCGCAGCCTTGAAGCCTTTTCAGGTGGATTCCTCCTGAGAACTACAGCAGGACAGTGCTTGCTGGATGCTATGGGGAGATACTTTTTTCCCCCCAGAAAGTATGTTTCAAAGGCAGTGAACACAGTCTGAATCTATGAAATAACCTGAAATTGTCATTTTCCCCTCCCTTTTAAAATTCTGTGCCATAAGAAATGAGTTCAAAAGGAGACTTGCTGCCATTTTCAGTATGAAATAAAGATAATGGGTAGGAGGTAGTTTCTCTATGATTTTTAGGGTTCTTGCCACAATTATGGATGCTCTGTAAACCCAACTTGATGATTTTGCCTAAGGTTAAATCCATATTACTTCCTCTAGAAATTAATGGCACGATACCTTCCTTGAAATGTGTACTTTCAAAAGGAATTTGACGCCCCATGTGTTGGCAATCTACAAGAAGATGCCTCCAGGTGTGCGTGAAGTTGGTGAAGATAGTATGGGGTGATGCCAACTGAGAAGTTACTTTGGAAGGAGTGAAGCTGATCTGTGTGTTCCTCTGACCTAAGTCTGACGACCTCGTTCTTCAGGCTGATGCCTATAAAGTCTTGGTAGGAATAGTTCAGGTTAGGTCATTGGTGCAGTTAACGTGAATAAGCTGTTTAGTTTGCTCGGCGAGTTCTGTGTTGCTTGAGGAGAGGTAAACACATGGGTCCTCTGGCTGGATTGGGATTTAAGATTCACTCACGCTGGCAGTCCTCAAACTAATGGGCTTCAGAATCACCTGGGGAACTTGATTGACAAATTTGTAAAGTTCATCTCCAGAAATTCTGAGTCAGAAGATTAAATATCTGCATCTAACTGTGTACCTCAGGCAACCTGGGCTTGATGTAGCCCTCAGATTTGTACTTTGGCCTGCAAGCTCAAGTGTGAATCTTACAGGGGAACATCAGATTTGAGTCCTTGCAGGTCTCTCCTAACTTTATGATTTCTGAGCTAATTGATCTCTCTCATCTGACCGCAAAATGGGGATGATGATGTTGGCTGAAGTGCCTTGCTCACTGGGTGCTAGTTGGGATCAGAATGAGCTGCTAGAAAAAACAGCCACAACGTTAGATGGCCCCGTATGGATGCTTCAGATCAGCTGACGTTCTTTAGAAGTTCTAGATCTTTGAAAAGTTCAGGACAGCATTTTTGTACCCTGAAAATTCAGGAGGGCACTGCTTAAGATATGCTTCAGGTACTTTGTGAAGTAAGTAACACGTTCCTTTATTGTTTCCTTTTCAGCTAGGTGGTGGTATTGAGGAGTCCAGCTCTTTAGGCTTTCAGACTATGATTTTCATCCTGTTTTTCCTGAGGGAGATTCAAGTCTGACCACACATGTCACCATTTTGCTTGAAATGAAGGTTCAGTGTGATTCAGTAATTCAGATTCATTGATTTAAAAACTTGTATTTATTTCAAGGTGTACTCTGTAGAATGTAATGTGGTGTTAGATAGGAGGCAGTTTTGCGATAACCAAAGTGACTCCAGAGAAGTTTTTCTTTAAGGAATATTTTTACAAGGTTTGGCATAAGGAACTCCTTTTGTGATGTTTACCACCGTTCACCACAGTCCACAAACACAACCTAGGCTTTAAGTCTGATGAACGTAATGAGATTAGTGCAGGTGACCCACATCTGGCTGGGTCAACAGAGAGTGTGGCAGTAGAAATAATCGTCCTGAACCACATGGAACCCGAGCCTGAGGTCAGTGCTGATGTAAAATTTAGGACGATGTCCTACTTTTGAGTTCACACAGTGCAGGTCAGCCACCAAAGCCTAGAACTTTGTAGATGGTATCAAGAGAGAGATTTAGAATTGCAGAGTGATCTGTCAGCAGTTGGCAGTTCCATCACATCTTACCTTAAAAATTAAAAAAAAAAAAAGTCTCCCTTTTCCTGGTTTATTTGGAGTGTTTTCCCCAGTCTGCAGGCATTGTTGGTGGGGAGAAGCTGGGTGCAGACATGAGGAAGAGGAGGAAGAGGAATTCATTCTTTTTACTGAGGTCTTCAACTTTCAGTTCTGGTTGTAGAATGAGATTTGGGAAGTTGGTAGGTGTGATTCAGCCCATCTGGGTAAGTCTTAACAGAGCTGGCTTTATGATTCTAACTAGTTTTCCAGTGGGAGCAGAGATGAGTTTCTAAGATTCAGCCTTAATGTGTGACTCAAAAAATTGCAGTGTAGACTATTAAATAAGTCCAGGGTTAAACTATACAAGTGGGCAGACTGAATGTGTAAAAGGAATGTGTGGCTAGAGTCCTCTGACCTTTACCAAAATGAAGGAAGGAGTCAGTGCTGTGGTTGGGAGTCCAGGGACCAGCGATTGAGACCGTGGTCGTCCTCTAGGCCTGTATCCCGGGTCTCCAGAGTACAGCTTTTCATTGGCTCAGTGGGGATCAGTGGCTCAAGGGTGGTTTCCCCCAAGATTTTTTCTGGACCAGAGAGAATTACTTAGGTTTATGAAAAGCTGATAGAATACTGGAGCAGAAAAGAATGGAGGAGTGCCTAGTTCTGGCAAATGATGGCCCAGGGCCCAGTTTTCATCAGGAGAGGGACAGCTTTGGTTCAGAGAAAAGCACAATGTTGTTGTTTTTGCACAATGTTTCTCAGCATCAGCTACATACACTTTGAAAGTTTGAGAAAATTCTCACAATGAAATTGCAAAGTACAACTTTGTGTGTGTGTGTGTGTGTGTGTGTGTGTGATTTTTTTTTTTTTTTTTTAAGATTTTATTTATTTGACAGACAGGGAGAAGCAGGCTCCCCGCGGAGCAGGGAGCCCCAATGTGGGGCTTGATCCCAGGACCCTGAGATCATGACCTGAGTGGAAGGCAGACACTTAATAACTGAGCCACCCAGGCGCCCAGCTTCTGTGTTTTAATTAAATTTTTGACTCTAGGGTTGCCTGGGTAGTTCAGTTGGTTAAGCATCTGACTCCTGATTTCAGCTCAGGTTTTTTGTTTTTTTTTTTTTAAGAGAGGGAGAGAAAGAATCCCAAGCAGGCTCCATGCGCATTGTAGAGTCTGATACGGAGCCCAGCGTGGAGGCTCCCATCTCCCAACCCTGAGATCATGACCTGAACTGAGACCAAGAATTGGTCACCTAACCGATTGGGCCACCCAGGTGCCCCTCAGTTCAGGTCTTGATCTCAGAGTTCTGAGTTTAAACTCTACATCGAGCTCCATGCTGGGCATGGAGCCTCCATTAAAAAACAAAACAAAAAAGTTTGACTCAAAAAGAAGCAACTTTGACAGAAGTAACAAATGGTTCAACATGTGTTTGGCTGCAGGCTGCAGGAAGAGCTTTGCTAATACAGCAGTCCCACCGTATCTGCAGGAGACACATTTCCAAGACCCCAGGTGGATGCCTGCAACTGCAGCTAGTACTGATCCCTTCATACACTATGTTTTTTCCTATACAGACATACTTATGATAAGATAATTTATAAATTAGGCACAATAAGAGATTAGCAACAATAGAGCAAGTGGAACAGTGTACTGTTCAGTGAATGTGGTCTCAGAGGATGTTAGCATCCCATCCTCCCCGCTTCTTGTGATGATTTGAGATGATGCAATGCCTGCATGTAGATGCAAAGTCAGATGTATGACACAGGCACTCTGACATAGTTAGGCTACTGTTGATCTTGTACGCTTAGGTCAGGAGGAGGAGCATCTGCTTCCTGCTCAGTGGGCTACGGGTGTCAGAGACTGCAGAGAGTGAATCCATGGGGAAAGGGGCCTGCCCTACGCCCATCCCTGAATCGCTGTGCAGTACAAGACTCTACATGAGCTGTGCTGGGATCTGTCATGGGTTATCCTAATCAGGCTTGAGTGCCCTACAGGTTCCTTTCCTCCCTTGCTTGCTCACCAGTAGTTTTACTATGTTTGTATTAATAGTTCTCATAATGGGGCCCTGTTGGTATATTTTGAAGTAGTTCCAGTGGTTTTTAGGACTGTCATATACCTCATGGTCATCCGGGTTTTAGCATTCTAGAGATTTCTAACCCAGTACCACTTTTTTTTTTTCTTGGTATATGCTTTTCTATAAAATGATGCGAGAGTTAACCATATAATTACATATGATTGCTGTTTTTAGTTTAAAATTTAAATCCTGCATGATTGAATGGAATAAATTATTTGTGTTTTTTACAGGTAGCTGTAGGCTATCCCAGCTTGCCTCTGTGTGCACCACCCTCCCTATTAATTATTTAAAGGTTGAGAGAAGAAATAGTTCAATGTTGAATGAAATAAAAAGAATTAAAAACATTTCCTAAGAATTTCTAATTCTGTGATTTAATATTTTCCCCCCAGTCTTTAAGAAGAGTTTTTCTTTTGGGGGGAGGAGGTGGGTAAGTAGTTACTGAACCACACTGAGAATCTGTCTTTTTTCTTGAATCGTGGTATTTTGAAATCTTTGGCATTTGAACCTGCGTTAAAGATTTATTTTAGAGAGTGTGGGGTAGGGGAGCAGAGGGAGAGAATCCCAAGTAGACTCCCTACTGAGCATGGGGCTCAACGTGGGGGCTCCATCCCACAACGCATGAGATCATGACCTGAGCTGAAACCAACAGGCAGATGCTTAACTGATTGAGCCACCCATGTGCCCAGGAAGAACATTGTTTTAAGCGTCATGTGGGTGGGTGGAGTAGTTGACCTCAACTAAAGGTGTGATCTTGATCTTGATATTAATCTTCAGGGTCTTCTCCAGTTCCAGCAGTCACTGTCTTACCTCTTCTTTATTCATGTTTGAAAAGGAAATGTCTCTTTTCTTGGCAGTCAAGTTGCATCTGAAAATTGTTGACAAATTACATTAAGCTGAGAAGGATACAAGTTTTGGTTTTTCTTAAATTTTATTGAGGAATAATTGACACATATAATTAGGATACAGGTTTTTAATGTTTTAAAACCCACAGTGGTAGAGCTGGAGAGGACAATGTTGACCTCGCTGCTGAGCGGAGTGGAGATGCCATCCTGGAGCAGTTTCTTGATCTGTCACTGCAGCCCTGGCTCCTGGTAGCAGCCCTGGCATCTCTGCTGTTAGGGACCAGAATCTCCTTGGGGTTGGCAGGGGATGCCCAAACTAGTCTTAGGTAGGACTTTGAGCTTTTTTCCAGAATTACTTTTGTGCAGAGGTTGATCTAGGAGATTTTACTAATTTTTTTCTTTTTTAAAGATTTTATTTATTTGAGAGAGAGAGGGAGAGAGCATGAGTGGAGGGGGAGGGGCAGAGGGAGAGGGAAAAGCAGGCTCATCAGGGAGCCTGACTCGGGCTGATCCCAGGACCCAGAGATCATGACTTGAGACCAAGGCAGATGCTTAACTGAGCCACCCAGGTGCCCTTAGGAGATTTTACTTCTGAACATCTTCCTTCCCACTTCTATTTTTAGTTTTTTTGGGTTTTGTTTTGTTTTGCTTTGTGTTTTGGTTTTTTAACCTGAGTTGTTGAGGGTCATATTTTCATTATTTTTAGGTGGGTGTTTTCTGAACTTTCTTTACCTAGAGAGTGGAATGCATCTTAATATTTCCCCTCTTTTCTCATGTTTCTTCTCAGGGAAGGATAAATATATTTATTATGGCAATTTAGCATATTTTATTTAGGCTCATGTCGAAAAATTGACAAGCGCAGGAACTGTTATATGTAGAAATAGTAACATTGGCCTGGAAAATGAAAGAAAGAGTGGGAAACAGTCAAATGTGGAGCCATTAGCCTTTTCTTTTTTCAGCATATCCTTCTAGTGTTAACACCTTGTTTAATAAAACTAATTTAAGTACTTGTACCTTTTATGACATTTCATTGAACTACTCTACTTTTAATCTACAGTGTGACAAAATTGTGTCTCCATTATTGACGAAATGGGACTAGACTTTCTTTTTTGTATGTTGGTGTCTTTGTGGTATAGATCTGGGGAGAATGTCTTGTTTGGTGGTAAATTAACATTTTGGTTAACAGCTAGGTCACAAAATATGATTTAACCTGGGTATCTTTAAACCTGGAATCCACATCCCTGGTTGAAATCCTCCCAACAGATTTACCTTTGACCAAGTCACCCTCTTGTGTTGTGCCATGGGCCAAGGTTGAACAATGCTGCATCTGGTCCAGGCCTCTCTGAGATTAGATTGAAGGACTCCTGTCCACTATGCTCTTGTAGCCTTACTCTTTTCAAAGAATTGGAGCTCACGCAGAGGACAGTGTAGAGAGCTGCTGTGCCTTCCGTGTCGCAACTGGGGGGGCCAGTTGGCCTGATTTTGGCGAATCCTGCTTTATCATAAGACCCCCTGGCCTTTTCCACAGTTTCCGTGAGGGGTGGGCACTGTTCTGTATACCCGCCATGGGCCGTGTTCTACTCCTGCTGTCCTGTCTGAGCGTGCTGTAGCTCCTGTTGTTGCTGTAAGTTCAACTTTATCAATAAAGAGAGTGTCTCACAACGGATGAAAGATGGCTGTGTGGTACAGTTTGTGGGATGGGTTCTGATGTTCCATTTTGGGTTCTGCACGTGGAAATGTCTCATTTTCCCGGTTCTAAACGTGGCCAGCTGACTCTGTGGTCTGGCGGAAGCCCTCGGAGTTCCGCAGTGACTTCATAGAGGAGCTCCTTGGGACCCAGGGACAGTGCCGAGATGTCTCAGTTGAGATGGAAGTCAAAAACCGATTTACCTCTGTCAAACAAAGCCAACAAGGTTACCTGGGAAGAACCTGGTTCAGGGTGAGTGAGGGTTTGGGGTTAAAGTTGTCTCCCAAAGATTGGACACGCGGGCCCTAAGATGCATTTGCCTGCAACCAGAGGCTGAATAGGAGGGCATCTTGTAGCTGTTTCCAGGAGAGCCGTAACCACCTTTGGCTTTAAGTCATCCGCCGCTATGAATTCTTACATGCTAATTCCACAAACCAATGATTCTCTTCCCATCCTAGCATGCTTCCCTACTGGCTGTTTCTAGGTTTGTGGTGTGCCCCACTCCGCTGCGCCCCCAGAGCCGGGAAGTGTGAGGGAGTAGATGGAGGCCAGTGAGATGGTTTCTCCTGATTTTAAAGTGTTCTCTAATTCTAGATAGACATTTAATTTTTTTCTAAGATTTTATTTATTCATGAGAGAGCACAAGCAGGGGGAGTGGGAGAGGAAAAAGCAGGCTCCCCACTGAGCAGGGAGCCCAAAGCAGGGCTTGATCCCAGGGTGCTGGGATCATGACCTGAGCCAAAGGCAGACGCTTCACCATCTGAGCCACCCAGGCGCCCCTAGACTTCTCAGTTTTTTTTCCTTCACTAGTAGAGGACTGGTGGTTCTCTCTGCTTCTTATTCTTACTCTTACCTTTTCTCTTGGGTGTCTCTTGCCCTCAACCAATATTTTTCCACTTGTTTTGGTCCATGAACATACACAGGTGTGTTTTGGTGAGACACATCACTTGTGAAAATTTTAGTAATTTGAAACAAAAATATTTAAATAGTTTTAAGAGTGGTATAAAGAACTCCCATTTGTCCAGGTTGACTAATTGTGAAAATTTTGCTTTATCATTATATTTGTTTGTTGAATATTTGAGAATAAGTTATATTGTACCCTTTTGGCCTTAAATACTTGTGTGTATTTTCTAAGGACAAAGATTTTTTTAAAAGATTCTATTTATTTATTTGAGAGAGAGCACAAGTGGAGGGGAGGGGCAGAGGGAGAGGGAGAAGCAGACTCCCCACCAAGCAGGGAGCCTAGTGCGGACCCTGATCCCAGGACCCTGGGCTGTAATCTGAGCCAAAAGCAGACACTTAATGGACTGAGCCACCCAGGCTTCCCAAGGACATTCTCTTATAACCACAGGAAACAACATTAATTTGATTGTTATGTAAGTGTCCATGTTCACATTTCACCAGTGGTCCTACTAATGGCCCTTAGAGGTCCCCTCCCCCGACCCCCACAACTCTGAATACTGGAGTCCCTGCCCAAAGTGCTTTGAATCTGACTCTTTGTGGGCCTGTTGCCCAGTGCATCGTTTTGAAGGCAGCCCCCTAGGTGTGAGGTGGCCGGGGAGCAGAGAAGGTGAGGTGTGGCCTGCATGTGGGCTGAGGTGTCTGTTGACCTGCCCCCATCCACAAGCCCCTTAACCAGGACGGGTGGGGTGTGGTGGGTGGGCAGAGGACTTGGTGGGTGGTTCTGTCCACACTGCCAAATTCTGGCACTTAGCTGAAGAGTTCTAGAATTGTAAATTTGAACCTGGTTTTCCAGGTTATTAGTGGAAAGTATTTGTCAAGGTAGGAGAATTCATAGTATCTTAACTTGATTTCTAAGTACTTAAAACGACTCACTCTGTGGACCTATATTTGTTCTCTTGTTCTTGGCCCCATAATTGTTAAGGGTAGTCCTGTTTATAAATGTGTGTATCTACACTCATGTTCTTACATGTATAGATCATACCTGTTTGTCATTCTTGTATAAAAATTGGCATCATCTGTGCCTTCTTTTTTGGATCTTTTCTTACTTATTAGGACCTCATGGAAATCCCTGCTGGTTACCTGCTACAGGCCACATTCATCCTTTTGTGGGCTGGGGGCATGTTCTGAGTGCAGGTGCATTGATTCACCCCGCCGCTCCTCTTCTACAGCCTTTTGCCTTAGTTGTTACCTCTGTGAACGATGCTGTAGCGACCACTCCCAGCCAGTTGTCCTTCATAGAAGAGTGATGTGGATTGCTACCCACCACCCAACCTGTGGCACTGGAAGAAATCCTAAAGATGGGGCACCTGGGTGGCTCAGTGGGTTAAGCTGCCTTCAGCTCAGATCATGATCCCCGGGGTCCTGGGATCGAGCCCCATGTCGAGCTCCCTGCTCTTCAGGGACCCTGCTTCTTCCTCTCCCCTCTGCAAATAAATAAAATATTTAAAAAGAAAAAAAAATCCTAAAGATTGCCATGAATGTTTTTTGACTTAAAAATGAAGAACAGCATGATTTAGGCTATAGACATCCTCCATTATATCACCTGGCAGAGATAACCACCATTAAATTTGGAGTGTATTTTTCCTGGCTCTGTTTCTGTGCATGTGCCAACATATCCATACATAATATTCTTTCTTTTTTTCTTTAACGATTTCATCTATTCACCTGACAGCACAAGCAGGGGGAGTGGCAGGCAGAGAAGCAGGCTTCCTGCTGAACAGAGAGCCCAACAAGGTGCTCGACCCTAGATCTGGGGATCATGACCTGAACCAAAGGCAGATGCTCACCCGACTGAGCCACTCAGGCGCCTCCATACATGATATTCTTAACAGAAGTGAACCTATTAATCCAGTCCTGTAGCTTTTTCCCTCAGTGACCTTTAATGGCTGTGTTCAGTGGTTGTGTCTTTTTTCTTCTCTCTTGGTCCACTCTGAGGCTCCCTTCCTCCTGTCTTTTGTGTATCTCCCTTCCTCTTTCTTTCCCTGAAAGGTACCCAGCCATCAGTTTCAGGCCCATATTTCCAGGTACTTGTTCCACATTTCTAATTGGACAGCCCAGCATCACATGCATGAAGCCACTTTCCTTCCTTACTGCCTTTTCCTGGAAACTTTCCTGGCATTTCCCTCAGTTACCCTGGTTTTTGGCTTCCAAATCTCCTTTCCTTTGGCTCTTTTCTCTCCTTTCGTTTTTACATCTGAGCTGCTGCCAAGACCGTTTGGGTTGAGACACTGTTGGCCAGTCTTCAATCTTCCCTCCACTTATGCTGATGAGTTTCCATAATTGCCCTTCATCCTGCTCAGACTCCCTGGCAAAATACTGGAGCTTCTACATTCTGCTTCTGTTTCTTTCTCTTCTCTCCTATGATTCCTCCCCTCCCCACACCCGCAGGAGCCCTTTGTCAAGCCAGGCTGGCTCATTAACTCTGTCCCCTGAGCCTATCTGGGGCTTGACTCCTGGCCATTCCCCTGCCCTCCTAAAA
Source organism: Mellivora capensis (assembly GCA_004024625.1). Classification (NCBI taxonomy): domain Eukaryota; kingdom Metazoa; phylum Chordata; class Mammalia; order Carnivora; family Mustelidae; genus Mellivora; species Mellivora capensis. The sequence goes on from PISX010012613.1 coordinate 10,462, forward strand.
AGCTCTTTGGATTCTTTCTGGTGAGACAGACTGACACTCCCGATAATCCTAATAAAGTGTGGTCTTCCATCTTAATGGAGAAGCCACTGACCTGGTAGAAACATGTCCTTTCTATTCTCAGAGTAGAACTCTGTGGACCGGGCCTCTCCCACACTCACATGATCCCATGTTGCAGTGAGGAGGATTCTGTCCTTCTTCCAAAGAAGTCCTGCCTCTAGGCACATTGGAGGGCAGGGATAGGGGGAGGAAGTAGAAAGTGGGGCCATCCTTCCCCACCTCCAGACCGTGTGTTTGATTGACCCTTTGGACATGTGCCCGCCACTGGACATTATTTTCACACATTGTGTGAATTATATAGTTGGTCTCCTAACTGCATGGCTTCCTAAGCCCCTTGTAATTCTATAGAAAGTGTGGCCTGCTTTAGGAAGCCTCTGGCATTCACTTGAGAAGCCCCAGGACTTTAGTAGAACAACTCATTCTCATCGGGGAAAAGAAGACTCGCAGGGATAGGCTTGGGAAAAGCTTCCTGCTGGAGGAGCTCCTAGGGGAAAAGGGATGCTCATTACATGTGTGCTGGGGTTGTCTGTGGGTACAGGGCAGCACCCCTCCACCCCCTGCCCTGACTTCTTTTCCAGTCTCTTGTGACCTAGCTAGGTCAGCCTCCCACACAATCTTAGAAAGTTAGAGTAAAGTGACGATGATTCCCCATTCTAGGTCAAGACCAGTGTCTTCCGAGGACTTAAGAGAGAACCCTGAGTCTCAAAAGGTAAGAAAACCATTAGAGATTGGTACAGGGGAGGGGCTTCCCAAGCCACCCTGATGTCGCTCATCAGCTCAGAAGTCCATCCATTATCTGTCTCTGCGCCAGGGTGGCAAATCCAGATACTCACAAGGCCAGGTAGGTAAGTTACCTGTGCATGGCAGCAGGCTGGTTTCCCCTTTGAAAGCACAATATTGGCCCAATGCAACGAATCTGAGGCTACCAATTTTCAGTCTATACGGGAACCCTCCTTAATTTTGTCCAGCCATGTTGTGGCAGTGGTGGGATAGGCTATACAAATTACCCTCAAGCCTAAGTATTTTGTGTCTGTTGTATGCTTGGGGCTGGGGACTAGAGAGATCATTACTATAAGTTAAATGAAGATTAAATTAAGATAAACTAAATATGCTCTTGCCTTCAGAGAGCTCACTAGGAGACAGGAGTAATGACAGGATCTATTATTCATTGTGTAACTAGTCTGCTGAGCCTGCCAGCATGTCCGGGGGCCATGTAGGTACTACTACAACCCTGCAAGGTGGATAAATTAGCTGGGAAGTAAGGAGCTAGGCAGAATTCTAACCCAGAGCTCTGGGACTCCACAGCTGTGTGTTTCCCATCACGCCTTGCTGTCCACACGTATGGACGTGCACAGTATCATGCATGCATGGCAGATAAGGACAAAGAGTCTGGCAGCATGAAGTTGGCAGGGATGACAGTCATCTGAAAGTCATAGAAAAGCTCCTGGGAGGAGGTGTCATTTGAGCCAGGCTTTGAAGAGTGGGTAGGAATTTGTGTCCAGGGCAGATGGTCTGCACTGCATAGAGGGAACATGTGGTGAAAGTGGAATGCTTGCTGTGTTTGGAGATGGTGGAGAGCCATTGGTGTGCCCAGACTGTGGCATTGAAACTAGAAAGACAGGTCCGGGCTATAGTGCCAAAGGCTTTGAATGAATGCCACACTCAGGAGTGGGGTAGGGGGTGGTAGTAGTCCTAAGTAGCCTGGAAAATGTCTGAGCTGGGGTAAAGTTATCATTAGATTTGTCTTCCAGAAAGGTGACTGATCCCAATGTGGGGAGGTGGAGGGGAAAGGAAGGCCAAAACTCTGGTCCCAGTGTGGGGACATCTTTGTACTTGTCTCTGCACAAGGCCAGTGTTTGGGGTGGGCCAGGGATGCAGGGGATAAGGAGTTAGGTGTAGGAGAAGGGTAACAGGAAGAATGAGCAGGAGGGATGGTAAGAATACATAGGAGGAAAAGGGAAGAGCCAAAGATGGTGCTGAGATGTCTGATCCAGGGCCTGCATGGCTACCTGCCATGGGAGCCATGGGAGTATTAGCTAGCTCATCTCTTGGGCTCCAGGAAGGCAGGACTTCACTGTGCTCACTCGTGTGCCCACAGTGCCTGGTGCTCAACAGATGTATATAGACCATGAGGGAATGAACAGAAGTTCACAGGAGGATGAGGATGTCTCCTCATTTGATGGGGTTGGGGTGGGGAGAGTGAGCCATACAACTTCCACCTTGTCTTCTGGCTTTTTGAACCAAAATCTTGAATGCCCAAGACCCAAGGCAGTGCATTTCAGTTAGCAACAAGCACTCGGTAGTTATCTCGTGGTTCATTCCCAGCATTCTTTGAGGGAAGCAGCCTTTGATGACCTGAGCCTTTTGTGACCTGAGGCGTTGTGCTAAGTGTGCGTAGGGGTTACAGAGAGGAGGTGTTCATTGTTGAGGGCCGGATAGGCAGGATAGGCTGTGTGGGGGGCATGGGGAGACAATGGGAGGAGGAAGTGGAAAGTCCCTGTCAGGTGCGGGAGCTTTGGTGTGTGTGACGATCTGATCTGACCCTGACCCAGGCAGGGGTCTGGGAGGTTCAGGACCAAATCCAATTGGCTGGGGAAGATGGAGCTGAATTCCTTGGGGTCTTGAATTCTGAGCACCGAAGATTGAAACTGAACGGAAGCTCCTCATAAACTGGGGTTCGGGTCTGTGGGAGGTGACACCTTGGCTGTGTCTGCCAACCTCGCCGAGCCTCAGTCACAGCATCTGCAAAAGGTGAACAGTTGTGAACTCCCCGAAGTCAGGAGAGACAGTCTAGATCTTTCTTGGTTTCTCTAAGTCCAAAAGTGGTTAAGATTTATTCATTTGCCTCATTGTAACCTACATACCCTGTCCTCCCCTCAAAGGGTCTTTATTTCAGTAAGATGTGCTTAGAAATGTTGAGCTCAGGAAATTGACCCTCTCACTGCCCGGTTCTTACAGTCTTCTTCGTTTTAGATCACCATCCCAGGTGGATTCCACAAGAACGAGGAGCTTCTTAGCTCCCCAGTATCATCCATCACCCTCAGCCAACATGAGTCTCAACTGTTTACCCCACTACACATGGCCAAGGTGAAGAAGATGTTTGAGGATGACGTTGACTCGGCGGGAGGTAAAGCCTCCTTGCAGCTGTGTTTCCCGTTTCCGCACAGGGTGGGAGCCATCCCTGGGTGTGTGCAGGGTTTAAGATTTGACAAGCAGTTTTTCATCTTTAAACTTTCAAAACTTTTTCTGTCATTATATAAATCTTGTAAGCCTATCGGAGGCTATTTCATATCCAGAAAAACAATACCCCTAATCCAAGCGCCCAGATGTAACCCCTGTCAGCATTTCGGTATATCTTCTTCCAAACAATGTCCTGCGTGTGGTGTGACAATATTCTCACACACTAAGTGGCTTAAACCACACCTTCATTGTCTCACGGTTTCCGTGGGCCTGGCGTTGGGCATGGCTTAGCTGGCTTCTCTGCTCAGGGTCTCGCTAGTCTGGGGCTGTGGTATCTCCTAGGGCTTGCCAGGGAAAGGGTCCACTTCCAAGTCCACTCAAGGTTGTTGGCAGGACTCAATTCCTTGCCCCTGCAGGACTGAAGGCTTCCGTTTCCTCCTGGCTGTTGGCAGGTGACTGCTTTCAGCTCCTACAGCTGCCCACGGTTCCTGGCCACGTGGGACTCCCCAACATGGTGGATTTCAAGGCTCAGGGTAGCCGAGGAGATCGCCACTCCAGCATGATGTGTGCTACAATCTTGTCAGCATGCAGTCATGTCCACATGACTTCATATTCCTGTCTCCTCTGCCATATTCTCTCGGTTAGAAGCAAGTCATGGGTTCTGTTCCACTCACGAGGAGGGATGGTGGGAGAGCATGCACACGGGAGGCGGGCGTCCTGGGGCCACAGTCGGCTATGTGTGTTTTCGTGAGTCTGTAATTGTACTACATATGTGATTTCAGACCCTTCTTTTCCTCTTGATGTATAACACCTTAAGGACTTTTACATATCACGTGTAGTCTTCCAAACCATCGTTACTCATGAATGCAAGTGTTCTACTGGTGGACTATGCCATTCCCCCATAGCTGGATATTTAGTTGTTTTTTTTTTAAGATTTTATTTATTTATTTGACAGACAGAGATCACAAGTAGGCAGAGAGGCAGGCAGAGAGAGGAGGAAGCAGGCTCCATGCTGAGCAGAGAGCCCGATGCGGAGCTCTATCCCAGGACCCTGGGATTATGACCTGAGCCGAAGGCAGAGGCTTTTAACCACTGAGCCACCCAGGCGCCCCGGGATATTTAGGTTTTACTGAGTTTAAAGAACATTGTGAAGGACAGCCTTTCTACATCAAACTTTTTCTTTTTTTTTTAAGATTTTATTTATTTGACAGATAGAGATTACAAGTAGGCAGAGAGGCAGGCAGAGAGAGAGGAAGGGAAGCAGGCTCCCTGCTGAGCAGAGAGTCCGATGCGGGGTTGGATCCCAGGACACTGAGATCATGACCTGAGCCGAAGGCAGAGGCTTAACCCACTGAGCCACCCAGGTGCCCCTTTTTCTGTCTTTAGCGCTTAATTTTTCTCCTGGGGTGGGTGATACACATAAAGGCAGGTAATAGGAATACTTAAAGACCTCTTTGTTTATGTTCCCTAAACTCTGAACACCAGCTCTGGGGAAATAGCTCCTGGCCCCATTAATATGAGTTTTACAGCCATGCTGTGATGTGGGCAGGAAAGGATACGAAATCCCCAGCTCACAGATGGACGAAGTGAGGGCGGGGATGATTGGCGTGTGTCTGACCCAGAGACGAGATGGCTCCTAAACGGAAGTGACTTGGTGCCGTGTTTGGCAGCTGGGAGTCGCCACCGCTGTGTCTTGGAGGCCAACCTTGACCACGGTTTTTATCATGTTTGTGTTTGTTTTGCGTAGGCAGTGTATTCAGACAGTTCAAAAGTCAAAAGGTACTTTTTCCATGATAACCTTTTTGGCATACAGAGAAAACAGGCAGAGGCTTAACTGACTGAGCCACCAAGGCACACGGGTCAGTGGTTCTTAGTGGGGAGTGCCCATGTATCTCCTGGAAGGTCTTAAAAGTATCCATGTGCCCCTGGCCCCTGCCTCCCAGGCCTGCCTGGGAGCACTTGCAGGCTGCTGGGGTGGAGATCAAGGGAGAAGCAGTGATCTGGGGGCCCTGCAGCCCCAAGCCTGCAAGCCAGTGTAGCAATGACCTTCTGCACAGGAGCTCCTGAGGGGACATGGGGGTGCACACGCTGAGTGTGCCCCCAGTTTCGCCAGCTGACATTTCAGCAAGCACTGCTGGGCAGGATAAGAATCAGCGTAGGTATGGAGCTTCCTGGGTTACCAAGCCCTCTTTCAGATTTGATTCAGCTGTCATGGAGCCCTGTGGCTTTGTCACTGTACATAGGAGGGGCCAGGCACTAACTAACAACAGGCCCAAATGTAGTGGCCCGGGTGCCCTGACATGGACACCTGTGGGCGGAAGTGTAGCACTTCCGATCCAAGCAAATGAAAAGAAGGCCCCTTCTGGGAGAGCCAAGGGCATAACCATGCAGTGCTCATGCTTGGTGACTGTGCCCTAGAAAGGCAAGCACTGTGGGGCACACACATACCCCACCACCCCCTCTCCCCACCAATGGCAGAGGGAAGGCTAGGAAACATCTTCATCTTTTCTTCTTCTTTTTCTCCTTCTCCTTCTCCTCCTCCTTCTCCTTCTCCTTCCCCTCCTCCTCCTCCTCCTTCTTCTCCTTCTTCTTCTTCTTAGATTTTATTTATTTATTTGAGAGAGAGTGAGATTAAGAGAGAGAGGAGTAGAGGGAGAAGCAGGCTCCCTACTGAGCAGGGAGCCCGATGCAAGGCTCGATCCCAGGATTCTGGGATCATGACCTGAGCCAAAGATAGACACTTAACCGACTGAGCCCTGGAAGACATTTTCTTCTTATATATTTTAAATATTGCATTAATTTAAAAAATGTTTGTAAGTATCTAAAAAAAGATAGAGGTAAACACTCCATAATCCTACGTCTTAGCTTTACAAAGAAAGAGAAAGGTGAAGTGGGAGTTTCCCAGGAGAAGGTGGGGAGAGTAGAGAATGGCAGAGGAGAGGTGCAGGGGTGTTGCTGTGCTGGGGCAGGGCTGGGAGGGAGGCAACCACAGAGGATGTGGGTGCACCTGAGCCCCAGCAGCAGGTCTGACAAGGAGGTGACTATCTAGAGCTGCTGGAGAAAGTGTCTTGGCCAGAAGGGGATTGGCTTCTCATGTGACCACTACCCAAGTGTAGTAGACATTATAATGGAGACAAGGGAAAGCTTCTGGTTTCAAATCCTCCTGGTGCCATTGTGTGTTCTTGGGCAAACTCTGAACCTCCCTGTGCCTCTGTGTCCTCATCTGTAGAATGGAGAGAATGACAGTATCTATCTTCTAGGACCAAAGTGTTCTTTTTTTTTTTTTTTTTTTTAAGATTTTATTTATTTATTTATTTATTTGATACAGAGAGAGCATGCACAAGCAGGGGGAGTGTCAGGCAGAGGCAGAGGTAGAAGCAGGCTCCCTGCTGAGCAGGGAGCTGGACGTGGAGCTCAATTCCAGGACCCTGGTATGACCCAAGCTGAAGACAGATGCTTAACTGCTTAACTGAATGAGCCACCCAGGTGCCCCTGGACCACAGGATTCTTGTGAGGTTTCAGGAGGGAGGTCACTGGAAAGCCCCCTCAGGTCTTCAGCCTGGTGGAGGTGACACCATTAAGAGAGATGCTGGACACAGGTAAGGCCAGCATCTAGTGGAATAAAGATAATAAACCATATTTTAAGGATGCTGAGTTGAAGGGGCAAGGGGAACACTTGGGAACAGTCAGAGATATGGGAGACACATTCTCTCCTGAGATGCAGAGATGGGTGAATAGGTGAGGCCACTAAGGAGAGTGTCAGAAAAGCAAGGGACAGTGATGAGAAGAGCTGAGGCACATGCCTGCCGAATGACAGGGCAGGGCAGGCAGCAGAACCTAGAGGAGGCCAGAGGGACCAGTGGGGTTGCTGCTTGAAGGCAAGAGACCCCGAAGGCAAGGAAGGGCACCACTGGGTGTGGTCCGAGGTCTCTGGTGGCTGAGGAGAGCGGTGTCAGGGAGTGGTGGACAGAGGGGTGTCCAGTGCTGGGAGCCAGAGGGAACGTGCCAGCAGGGTGCAGGCAGAAGAGAGGAGGGTGGCTGTCAGGGCGGACCTTCGTCCCCTGAGGAAAGCGCCCGGGACCGCCCAGGCTGGGGAGGAGACGGCTGTCAGAACACCCCTCTACTCTTCTGAGCTGGAGGGGGAGACAGTCAAGGTTCATGAGATCGGGCCCCACATTTGGCTCTGCGCTGGGTGTGGAGCCTGCTTAAGAACCTCTCTGCACACGCCCCTCTCTTGCTCCTGTTTGCGCTCTCTTAAAAAAAAAAAAGAGGTAGAACAACTGGCTGAGCTCAGAGGCACAGGGAAAGGCGGTTAGAGAGTTCATCCTGAGAGCAATTCAGTAGCAAAATAATATGCATCTTTACACTGAGACATCATTTACCTCCCACAAAAAGCACGGGTTTTGGGGTCCTGCTCAAGGAACCTATCACATGTGTGCATTCATGTAACTGCCCCCCAGATCAAGTTATAGAACGCTTCTTGCTCCCCAGAAGGCATCATCCTGCCTGACCCTGGTGGTGACTCCCTCCCTAAGGAAGTGATATTTCCACATGCAAGTTTTTTTTTTTCCTAAAGATTTTATTTATTTATTTGACAGACAGAGATCACAAGTAGGCAGAGAGGCAGGCAGAGAGAGAGGACGAAGCAGGCTCCCTGCTGAGCAATTCGAGCAATTGAGCCAATTCGGGGCTCAATCCCAGGACCCTGGGATTATGACCTGAGCCAAAGGCAGAGGCTTTAACCCACTGAGCCACCCAGGTGCCCCACATGCAAGTTTTTGAGTGATTAATTAACCATTTGGCTTGAGGTGGGTGAGAGCTGCTTTTTCAAGGGGCAAGGGGCCCTGCCTGGACGCCACAGTGTATGTTTCCTTTCCCAAATACCTTTGTGCCTATTCTCTTGTTCTTTCCAGAGAAGTGTTTGGCAAACTGTTGGTAAGAAGTGTATTGACACAGCATGCCGTGTCTCTACGGCTTCTTAGACACCTGTGCAAAGAGCTGGGTGTTCCCTGTAGTGCTCTAGAGAGGGATTTGTTCACTCCTCTCATACATGGGAGGGCCAGATTGCCAGGGTCAGCCTCGGGTGCCACCCTGTGACCTTGGGCACATGACCTCACCTCTGTGCCCCGCAGTTTCCTCATGAGTCCTTCTCATTAAATGGCCAGTGTGAATAAATACAGAGAAACACCCGATATCATCACGCCCACATCCTAGTGCCAACAGCAGTATTTGGGGAACAAGCGTGTGCCGTGTGCCAACACCCAGTCATGGAGGGCACGGGCTCACCCTGCACTCGCAGAGCTCACTGACTAGAGCAGTGACGAGGAAGGTCAGGGGCAGCAGTGGAGCCGGCTGGTGGGGGTAGGGGGCTTCCCTAGATAGTCCTCGGGAAGGCTTCCCTGCAGAAGGGACCAGATGGCGCAAAGGTCTTGAGGAGGGAGTGTGCTCGGTAGTGTGAGAAACAGCGTGGGGACATTATGGCTGGAGCTGGGAATGAGGGGGATGGCGGTGGGAGGTGAGGTCTGAGCAGAGCCAGAAAACGCACAGCCTTTAGACTGTGGCAACAATTCCAGATATGTGGAGGGGACTTTAGAAGCACTTTTTATAGACTGGGATTATATAAAAAAAAAATCTAGGTGGGGATATTGGCCCATTGGCAGACAGATTCCCTCATAGTCACGAACCCAGCTTAGGGAGAGTATTTTATCCCTACCTCTGCTCTTCTCCCCTCCCAACACTCTCTCCAGCCAATGTTGGCATTTTAATTGCCTTTATTTTTTAATTTTTAGGAAGATTTTATTTATTTATTTGAGAGAGAGAGAGTGAGAGCAAGAGAGTGAGCCCAAATGGCCAGAGGGAAAGGGAGAAGCAGACTCCCCCTGAACAGGGAACCCAATGTGAGGCTCGATCCTAGGACTCCAGGATTGTGACCCGACTGAAGGCAGATGCTTAACTGACTAAACCACCCAAACCCTTAACTGTCTTTAAAAGACACAAGTCACCTCTCTGTGTATTTGAATTAATCTCTGTCTCTCTGTTAAAATTATTAGCCCCTCCTTCCCTCCCTCCCTGCCTGCCTTTTTTTTTTTTTTAAGTTTTCGTTAGTTCTCTTTGTCTCAGTGCCTGTTTTATTTGTTCAGAAATGGGCTCTGATCTTCCTCAGTATCCCCTCACCGAGCAGTGCTGTGGGGTAACCGCAGTGCTCTGGGCGTGGAAGGCGTGCGGCAAGAACCTGTGGCCTGACTGAATGCCACACAGTTAGAGGAGATTCAAGGGACAGCGCAGCCAACCCGGTTCTCTGGGTGCCCTCCCTCAGCACCCAGACACCCAAGAACACCATGGCTGCTGACAGGGCCCAGTGACTTCCCATGACGTGGATGATATTCTTTCTTCTCTTTTGAAGCCCTGGACATGAAGGCTTTCGTGAAGGCCATGAAGAAGATTCTGAGCGATATGTCAGATGAGATCCTAGAGGTGCTGTTTCTGAAGGTGGACACAGACTGTAATGGCTCCATCACCTGGGTGAGGAGGGTGCCCTGCTGCCTCAGGAAGCTGGAGGGAGGCTGAGGGGTCCAGGTGTGGCTGATCCGTAGAGTACGGAAGGTTGAAGATGGGGAGGTGGTCAAGGCATCAGACAGCTTCTTGTGGATTCTGGGGTGCTTGATGGGTAGAGGGAATCCTCCTGAAACTTCAGTAAGCAAGCTCATTGGAGCTCATTCTTCTCCTGAGGGATAGGAGAGTATATGACAAACGTCACATGCGGACCTCCCAGGGCGCAGCCGTGAGCCATAAGGGCACCGCCCACCTGCCAGCTGACCCTCCTGCACACCAGGCCTCCCATTCAGTCCCAGCAGGTGCCACGACCATCTCATGGCCCTTTCTGGTCACTCAGCCAGACAGACCAGTGGCTGTTCAATCCAAAAATGCCGGGGTTTTAGGGCAGATTATTTTTCCTGATTCTGTATGTTTTACGATGAGCAGACATACCATTTAAGAATATAGAATACAGAAGGATACAGAAAAGTACAAAAAATAGTCTGATGTGTTGACATAGCAATGCCAACAATGTTAATAACTAGCCTTTAATCAGGTATTGTGTTCTAAGCACTTTTACTTAAACCATTTTACTTAAACTTCGCAGGAATCCTACAGAGTAGGTGTTGTTATTTACTTTCATTTTACAGATTGGGAAACTGAGGCATGAAGAAGTTAAGAAACTTGTCCAGACTTACAGAGCTAGTTAGCAGCTGAGCTAGTCTTCAGACCTGGGGAGTTTACCCCAGGAGCCTGTTTGTTAAAAGTACTGTCATTCCTCCCCTCGGCTTAGGCATATATTCTGTTCTGTTTTTTCTTTCATTTCTCTGAATATTCTACAATAAACATATTTCCAGAATGCTCTGCTCTCTACACAGTGATCTTAATAACTCCCTCTATCTTAATAGGTTCATAGGGTGGCCTGTTTTGGCCTTCATGAGGCGTAGTAGACTCTAGAGTTGCCCTCTGGCCTGGCTTCTGGGTCTTCCCCTGCTGTTAACTTGTTATATGAGCTGCAACAACTCATCTCTACTTTTACGGGCCTCAGTCTTATTATCCATAAAGTGGGGGTGGATAAAGAGATTCAAACAAGATGTGGCGGTGATTCGGAGATGTACTTAGTATTACAGAAAGGCATGAAGGAGGGGGGTGCTGCTATCTACTTGCTGGTGGGCCCTTTACACATCCCAGATCCCAGAACAGCTCAGGGGCTTGGCTGCTCCCCTGGGCTGGCCCCAGCACACAGCTTCCAGAGAGCCCCTTGGAAGGGGCTGGGAAAGATGGGGAGGACATGGAAGCCAGGCGTGGGTTCCCCAAGCCCAGGGCTCTGACAGCTTAGCCAATGCTGTCCTGCCTGGCGTTTCTTCCTGAGGCAGCAGAAGTATGTGGATTACATGATGCGGGAGTTCCAGAGAAAGGAGAGGATGCAAACAAGCCAGTACCGCCTGCGCTTCCACCTTCCCATGAGGATCATCCCCCTGTAAGGAGCCTCACCCCAGCCTGAAGGGGGAGGTGTGTGAGCAAGGTGGGGCTGACCCTGGAGCGAGTGCCCCTCCTTAAGTGTCTCCCTGTGGGGCCACCAGGACTGTTGGCGAACCTGAGCATTAAGGGGCGGGGGGTGATGTGTCTCCACTCTATAGACAAGGAAACAGAGGTTCAGAGAGGTCAAATGAGAGCGGTGGGGTTGCCCTGTTTTGACCCTCCTGCTGCATGCACTGCTCCTCCTGCTTCTTCCCACTGCGGGTGCTGAGTGGGCCTGGGGCACAGATGCCAGGGCACAGATGGCTCACGTGGTGGGGAGTAACAGCCATTATGGGGAGCTGCTCCTGGAAGCCCCACCAGGCCTCTGTCGCACATGGCTGGGGGTCACTCCTGGAGCATGTGCCTCTCTCCCTGCCTTGCCTCCCTCCCAACTCTGCCTGTTTGCTGATCCTCATGGCTCCTCCCCACTGTGCCCTCTGACCGTCACCTCATCTTTCCATGCCATGGCTCTGTGTGCTCCCGCCCCTCTGAACTCCCTAAGAACCAGAAGCCCTTCAGTGGGTCCAGCCAATGGCCCAGGCCTCTTCCTGGAGTTCCTTTCCCAGAGGCCATGTGGGGGTTTGTGCACCTCCTGCTCAGAGCAGGGAGCTCATCCTGCCATCCAGCACTTGGTGGCTGGCATTTGTGGCATGGTTAGGAGCGGCTGTGGCTGGGTCTGTCCTCGGGACCACCCCAGAGCAGGCTATGGGGAAGACCGTGAACCAGAAGTGGTCTCTGCCTTGGAGCACCTGGAGATTCAGAGAGATGGTGTAATGAAAACCAGGAAAGGGCTGGTCTAAAAGAATTTTGGTCAAGATTCAATTGAGGGGTAGCCAGTAAATATGAACGATGAAGGATTTTATAACCATACATTATGACCTGAAAATTTTGCTTGATGCGGCCAAGCCTTCGCGGGTCTTTATTTCCTTGGGACATTTAGATTCCCAAGAATGTTTCAAGGCCCAGAACCAAAAATGTCAAGAAGCCTGTCCCTATTTCCCCGTATTTGTTTGCTCAGCCTTCAAGTCCAGAGAGCATTTCCAGCTTGGCAGAGAAAGTAGCCACGTACCATTTAATTACCTTCATGAAAGGGTCATCTTATAAGTTGGCCCCCCCTTTCCTGAACCTGGGCCAAGATCATTGAACTCCCCCTCTGGGGTGCCACTGCGGTCTGGCAGGTGGAGGTGCTGTCCCTGTGGGGTAACACCTCCAGAGGGCTCCTCTCGCTTCCCCTGGCTCTCACCTGTCATGTCGGCCCCTCAGGGTCACATGGCCCTGACGTGACAGGTGGCCCTGGGAGTGATGCTCGAGGGCAGACCAGGCAGTGCTTCGGGCCGCCGGGGTGAGGGGCAGGGGTGGTAGTGGTGGTGGGTGGGAGATGAGCTGTGTCCAGACACACCATCACTCTCTCTTCTGCTTGGGACTGTTTTGGTGGTAGAATTTCACAGCAGCGTGGTTTAGCCTTCAGCCACAGGTCACATGGCGTCCACAGGGACATTTGGAAAGGGCTCTGGCTAGAGTAGGGGTCGAGGTGCCTAGGTTCTAGTTTGAGCTCTGCACGGAGTCGGGACAGAAGTCCAGGCAAAATCTTATTCCCTGGGTCCCTTTGAGGCGAGGTAACATTATCTGCCCACTGGGGCCTGGAGGTGTGGGAACACCAGGCGGGTGAGTGCATGCTGTGCTGTGTCCGGGGGTCAAAATGATGCTCCTGTCAGTAGCCAGCTAAGCCAGCCAGCTTAGCCAGCCTGGGGCAGGAAAGATGGCATCCCTGTAGCCTGCTGGAGGGCTGCGTGGTGGCGTCCTGCGAGGCCAGGCCTGCCATGGGAGCCCTTTGCTGGGCTCGCGGCCTGGCCTTGGAGAGGAGGAGTCAGGTACACGGGGTTCTGTGGGATACATTGTCCCTTGTCCGCTTTTATCTCGTGCTTGGGCTATACTCCCTTCTCTGCCCCGAGTTGCCAGAACCTGTTATGATGAAAGTTTCAGGGGCAAGCTCCCCTCCACTCGCCTCCTGTAGACTCTTTTTCTCACAAAAGAAGGTTTGCAGAAGACCTCCATTCTTTGCCTCCCCTGATCCTGTCGCATCACGAGGAAGCTGACTGGCTGTGTGACAGGAGAAGCCCGCCACTGGTGCAACCCTATCTCATATCAGCAGCCTCCTCGGGTCTCCTTGCCTTCCGGCCACCGCTGGTAATGGCAAACGCCTGCCCGGCAGAGTCACGGGTTGGGTGTGCGCGCCCGTGAGGGGAGCTCCCCTTGTTTGCTTTCTCCTTCCTCCTCTTCATTCTGTTTTTGTTTGCGTCCTTCTCTCTCCCTGTCACCTTCCACAGGAACCATGGATGTGAGATTGTGAAGGTGCAGTTTTTAATGCAGCGGTTCAAGAAGACGGGGCATCTTCTGACTGTCACCAAGGATGGGATCTTGCAGATCTGGTCTGAGGGCTTCTCGCTGCTTAACTCCTTTAGGGTGAGGAGGGCCCACCTGTGGAGCACACAGTGGGTGGTCAGAGAGCCTTTGCCTTTGTACCCCGATAGGGAAGGTGACCTGGACTCAGAGTGCGCTCAGCCGTGGGGTTCATTGTATAAGTGACTGCAGTCACTGCTCCAGGGGCCAGGTTCTGGCTTCACTGTGGGACTGGGACCCTCACATTTGTCTTCTGTAGGCAGGATGACATCTGGGTGTCCATTCCACTTGGATATCCAACAGACAACTTACACCCAATTTGTCCAAACAGTATGTCGCTCTAGCCCTCTCTGGTCACCAGGCTTACTTCTCCTGGGCCCCATCTCGGGGAGTGGTGTCATCACCCACTAAGGTTCCTGTGTTAGAGATCAGCCCCCTCTCCTTTCCCTGTCACAACCATTCCATCACCAGGTGCTGCTGATTCGAATCCTTCACCTGGACCAGGAAGGAAATCACAGTGGTTGGGAGTCTGGGCTCTGGAGCCCTCCTTAGAACCCGACACTGCCACCTTCTAGCTCTGTGACCTTGGACAGTTAGTATATAGCTCTCTGTGCCTCAGTTTCCTCATCTGTCAAATGGGGTCATCGTAACCCCCTCAGGCTGCTGGGAGGATTTAATGACATAATACCCGGATGGTACTCACAGTAGGGCGGGGCTCGCAGTGAGTGTTGGACAAATATAAGCTGACATCACCGTTGTCTGCTGTTAGCTCCTGGCCAAGTGCAGTGAGACAACACTCAGGAAAACGGGCTGCGTACTTTGTGTCTCCAGGCCAGGCCAGGCCAGAATCGTCCAGCAAATGAGGAAGGTGCAGCTCCCCAGGGAAGGAAGGCTTACCGAGAAGGCTGTCAGCAGCAGGAAGGCTTTCATAAGCCTGTGAAATAGCAGTGTTTCACAGATGCATCAGGGGGAGTCCGGTGGGGCTGGAGGGTTCTGTCTGGTCCCTTCTCAGTTGCCTAGGGAGACAGCTCAGGTCTGTGGAGGTCTGGTGACTCCCTCGGGTGTATTTGGTAGCCCAGAACCAAGGTGGATTAGCACCCGAGTTCCCGAGGCTAGGGTTTCTGGCACTCTCCGCTCCCTTTTTCTCATTGTGTTTGTTTTGGTGTGTGGGGGGCACATTATAGCCTGAGCTACACACTGTTGGTTATGGCTGCTACTTGGTCACCACAGCACCCCTCAGAAGCCACGTCTGGGAGGGTTGAGAGGGGCAGAGGGAGGCTCCCCAGAAGGCCCAGCATTCCTTCTTGAGGGGCTGCTTGGGCAAGAAGATGTTGGCATGGGTGATCCAGCATGTGCCTTCCATGACCACCCACTGCATGCCACGGTCATGTGGATGGAAAATCCTGCAGTTTGCAAGGAGGGGAGCTGGGCTGCACTTCCCAGCTGTGCAGCCTTGGACATGTCACCGAAACTCCCTAGGGCCCGGGGCTTCAGGGAGGAACATGGAGGTGATGGGCATTCCCATCCCGGGACTCTGTGTGTAGGTGGCCGGGGGTCCTGGCCCATTGTCCTCACTGCCCAGCCACCAGCACCGGCCTCTGTGTTCTCACTATGTCTGAGTTCTGATGCAATGGTCCCCTCCCTGCCCATGCCTTTGCTGGCCCTTCAGCATACCCACCCAGAGAAGTGGCCTGAAGCCCCCCGCCCCTTCTGTTTCACATGGCGCTCCCCCTGCTTTCTTCAGTTCCCAGTCTATGGCCTCATTCAGGGAGTAAAATACAAGCTCCTTAGCTGGTCACTCCGAACTCCTCTCCCATCCTCTCTGCCCCTGGGCCCATCGGGCTGGCCGCCTCTTTTCCCTGCTGACATGCCTTTGTGTGTGGGGTCCCCCACCTGGGACGCCCACTCAGATTCCATCTGCAGCGCTGTCACGCAATTCTGGCAGCGGAGCGCGGAAAGGCACCTCATGACCCGGCAGGATGATTTCTTGTTCATAAACCCCTTGAACCAGGTGATGTCCGCGGATGGGAAACAAGATTCAGACAAAACAAGCAAAAACTAATATAATGTTCTATGTCTATTATATCTCAGTAAAACCGGAGTGAGGGAAAGAGTCAGAGAGGCAGAGGGACAGTCCATGCAAAGTCAGTATCCCTCTTCCAGACCCGGATTCTCTCACGGGAGGCAACTGCTATGACCACTTTTGGGGTGGTCTTCTATGGTTAGACCGTATGCACGTCCCCCACCCCTTTCTTTTTAAATATACACAGGGTTGCACATGATGGTGCTGCTTTCCTCCTTGCTTTTCCATTTCATAATCGATCCCAGGGGCACACTTCCCTCTTTTGTAGCTTTGGGGGGAGGTGCCCTGTGCTGTGGATTTGTATCCGCTGTCCTTTGCAAGCAGTCATGGCCTGTTGCTGTCACGGGGCCTGCCCTCATACACACTTCTCCATGAGCATGTGGGAACACATCCATGGCTGTGGCTTGGAAGCAGATCCCGGGATTATAAACTATGCACATTAAAACTTTGACCCGTGGGGCACCTGGGTGGCTCAGTCAGTTCAGTGTCTGATTTTACCTCAAGTCATGATCTCAGGGCCCCCATGTCAGGCAGGCTCCACACCCAGTGGGGAGTCTGCTGCTCCCTCTGCAACCCCTCTCCTGCTAGTGCTCTCTCTCAAATAAATAAATAAAATCTTTAAAAAAATACTTAAAGCTTTGATGAGTGTGTCAAATGGCTCAAAAGGGGTGGTGAGGACGGGTGTTCTTTGAGCCCATTTTATAGATGTGGAAACTGAGAGTCAAAATCAGGAAATTTCTTCAAGTTTCCATCAGTAGTTGGTGGGAGCACTGGGCTCCATACCAGGTTTATGGCTGGCTCTGGGGCCTGGGGTGTGGCAGGAGAGGGTTCACAGGATCCCCTGTTTCTAGTGTGCCCTGCTGGGCAAGCCTCCCCAGCTCAGATCTCCTCTGCTCTTCCTCTGGCCAGCTTAACCAGATCCAGCAGCTCTATAACCTGGAGATGTGGGTCATCGACATGGTGTGTCTCTACAACTTGAATCTGATTGCGGTTGCATCTACTGATCAGAAGATAGGTGAGTCCTTGATGGCTCCCCAGGCCTGCTCTCAGCCATTGGAGGGGGCATGCATTTGCACTTAGAGAGGCCTGTCACCGAGCTGACTGTGGGTATGGGGTGCTGCAGCTGGTAAGCTGATGCTGCGTGTTGTCACTAGAGACCCCCAAGGCTGGGGACTGGGGCTTGGGTTCCACACATGCCTCCCCTTCTGTCTCTTCCCCAGAGTTCTTTGATATTAGCAACCATAGCTGTGCCCGGGCCTTCACCTTCGTTGATCTGGACAGCTGTGTCCTGGCCATGGACTACTGGTGAGTCTCAGGGGAGGCTGGTGCGCTGTCTTGGTGGCTGCATCACTCAGGAGGGTTGGGACTCCCAGGAAGCCTCTCTCAAAGCAGGCCTGGAAGGATTCCCACTCTGTGTGCCTGTGTCCTTTTCACCAAGCTGCCCCTCCTGAGGGGTCACTCAGTCATCAGCCCTCTTCCTCCCATTCCCTGAACAAGTCAGCCATCGAATCCTGGCAGAGGTGTGTCCTGCCAAGGCCGAGGACTCTGGGAATGTCACGGTTCATCGGTAGGGGTAGGTTGATGATGAGCATCTGGAGGACCAGGGACTCATTCGTTTGGGTTTTAAAAGAAAATAATGACTCCTTTTGGACCTGGTTCACCGATGATCTGGGTCTGGGCTGCTGGGCCCCATGTATGTCAGCTGTTGAGGGCAAGGCTGGAAAGTTGTGTGGGAACTGCTTTTGCTCCCAAGTGGAGGAAGGTCACTGGGAGGTGGAGGGTTGCAGCTGGTGGGCCCAACCCAGCCTCTTCTGTCTCCACCTCCCCTCAGGTCTGACTATCACAGAGGTGTGTTCTGCTACGGGGACACCAAAGGCAACATCATCGTCTTCACCTCTGACAATGTGACCCACGGGTTGTTCAACCCCCGGATCCTCCCCAGGACCTCCAAATGGGGTAGCTAAGACGCTGGGGAATTGGACGGTGGGAGGTTGCGGGGAGATGGCCCGGCCCTGCCCTGAGGAGCTCTTCTCTCTCCTGCCTCCCAGCTCAGGAGCCCCTGGCTTCTCTGAAGCTCAGACAGCAGTGTGGCCATGTGCTCAGCTCAAGGTGGCCTGTGGGACAGGGGTGATGAGGGGACAGCAGGAGCCAGAGGGGGCTGAGGGAGGAGATGGGCAATCTCTGAGAAGGCAGGAGGTTGCACAGGGGAGGGTAAGGGGAGTGGCTGTAGGACTCTGCTCATCCCAGCGAGAGAGACTGATGCTGGGGAGGCTGCTTACCCCCTCTGGGTCTTGGGTGACAGCGTGACCTTTCTCTGTGGTGGGGAGGAGGATTCTGCTCTCCTTGGCTGGGAGCAGCCTTTGTTTGGAGGGGTGGGGGGGACAGAAAGGCCTGCGGGCTCCGGGTGGCTGTGAGCTGCCTGCTCTGGCTGCGTGGCCGCCTATGGTCCCCCTGCCCACTGCCAGCAGGGAGCTGCTGCTGTTAGTCTGTTAAGGGAGGAGGAGGGGTGTTTTCGGGGTGAAGCACTTGTACAGGCCCACAGGGTAAGTGGCCTGGAGCAGGCAGTCTGCCCCAGAGTCTGAACCTTAAACTCTGGCTGGGCTGTACCCCCAAATGACCACTGCAGGGTGCTGTTCGGGGCTGCCCTGCCAAGGGCACTGGATCCCCGCTCTGGGCCTGGGGCCGTTGGGGACTCGGCTGAGCGGGACTCTGTCTGGGTTAGAGCCTTTGGTGCACAGTGTCAGGCCTCCAGCTTGCTTCACATCCATCTAGAGGAGGCCCTGGGCCATCAGGGGCCCCAGCCCACAGGGAAACCTACTCCCCTTCCATCTAGGACACCAAAGCAGCGCCTTGGGATTCCAGGCAGAGTTTCAGAGCAGGATGCTCTCCAAGGGCTCCCAGGCCCTGGTGACACCTCCTGCCCAGCTCCACAGAGCAACACACCCCCCACTGGCCAGATGGGAAATGGACCCTGCCTGGGATACAGCAGGGGGCTGGGCCAGCCCCACTCCTACCTCATCTGCAGCCGCCCCGCTCCACCCCCCCACCCCGTGCCCGCCCTGTCCTGCCCCAGCCAAGTGGGGGCAGGCTGTGCCGCCCTGGGGACTGGCGTGGCAGGTTGTGGCGGTCTTTGAGTGTGTTGGGAGATCAGAACAGGTACAGATGAAGCTGGAGTGTGGGAAGAAGTCCCTCCACACCCCATGCTGCCTGAAGGCTTGGTCACACACACGAAAGTGGGCCCTCCGGTGTGTTGACTTGGGAGGAGTTGGACAGCCCAGCTCTGTGTGACCTGGAGCCAGTTGCTTAAGCCCTCTGTTATTAAACAGGGTGAGCAGACTCAGTTCATGGCTTTTCTGTAAGGTGGAAGGAGAACAGGCAGTGTGAGGCCACAGTAAGGCCCCGGTGACTTCCTCCCCTGACCTCGAGGGACCCTCCCAGCCTCACGGGCGAGGCAGATGGGCAGACATGCTTGTAGTGCAGCCGTAGTTAAGCTTCTTCCCTCCCGTGCCCTCCCAGGTGCCCCCCACCTTCAGCATCACTCCACCCCTGGGGACTCCCTTGCCAGATGGGGCTGGGGACTTTGCAGGAGTAAAATGCGTAGCATAAGCCCCTAGGTCCCCCTCCCTTTTCTCCATTTTACCTGGGAGTTTCTCTCAGACTTGAGCCCAGATTGTCCCCATCCTTCTGACCCACCTCCTTAAACCCTGCTCTGCAGGTAGACCCAGGCTTGCCCCTGTCACTGCCGGCTCCATCTCTCTGTGTCAGACCTTCCTGCTTGTGCCAGGGGCCTTTCCCTGAAGGCTCCCGGCCTGGCCGTTGGCCATGGGAGGCTTCAGAGGCCGGGAGACTTTAAACGCCTCAAGGGCCAGTCTGTGCTTAGGGCGGTCGCTCTGGCACACTTGCTGGATGCTTCTCCTTGGAACTTGTGTTTGCTGGACAAGGTGGAGCATATCGTTTGAAGCATGATGGTAAACTTCCAAATGATCCTTTCCAGAAAGAGTAGAGCCTGTGGTCCCAAATGGTTCTCCAGTCCAGCAGAGCTGGAGCTCCCTGAATGAGAATCACCTTGTGTAGATAGCAGTGTGGAGAGGGAAGAGCCCGAGATGTGGGGCTGGCTCCACATGCATAGGCACAGGGGCTCTGGGCAGCCGTGTTTATCTGCCTGGGTGTGTGTGCTGGGTGCTGACTTCACCCCACCGAACCCACCAGAACATGGGAAAACTTGAACGAGCATTTGGATGGAAAAGCCTTTGGAGACATACAGGAATTACAAAACAACTCAAGGTGCCCTCTGGGGTTTTGCTGGTCTGGTGGAGGCAGGAGGCTGGTGACATGGATCTCGGTTTTTCTCTCCTATCAGATCAATGGACCAAAGTTTCTGCACGGAAGCTCCTAAATGAAAAGTCCCCCTTGTACAGGAGTTACCAGCTGAAGGTATGTTGTATCTTTCCTTGGCCCATTACCATGGTAATTATCTGTACACACGCACCACTCAAAAATCAGTACAGAAAGTTGATTTTCCACCTGGGTTCAGTCTTGGGCCTTAGGGCTTGGTCACTGGGAGCAGGTGGAGACAGCTATTGGATCCTGTGGCTTGTCGGCGGGACTTGTCCCTCTCATCACCTCTGTTGCTCAAGCCTGGCCCTGGCAGACAACATCTCTCTGTCTCCTGGGTGGCTGCAGTGGCTTCTAGATTTTCTGCACTTCCTTACTCCATGCACTGCTTTACGCCATTTGGCAGCCAGAGGAATTCGGAGCTAAAACAGCCATGTCATTCCTTTGTTCAAAATCCCTCCATCATTTCTCATCATGTTTGGACAACATCTCAAGGGCTTACCGTGCCCATCAGGGCATGAGGTGACCTGGCCCCTGGCCTGTTCCCCATCTTGCCTGTCCCTTCTCTTCTTCTCATTTACTCTGCCTCAGAAACACAGGCAACCTTGCTGTTCTCTGAACACACCGAGCCTCTTCCCACTTCAGGGTCTTGTCACACTCTGTCCTCTTCCCTAGGTTCCTATATACCCCTTTCTCTGCTTCCTTCGGGGCCCTCACCAGCCAACCTGGACCAGCGCCATGCCTGCCCCATGCCTGCCCCTTCACACCACAACAGTTATAGGATTCTGACACCAGTGACAATGTGTTTTTCCCACACACCGCCATGCAATTCTTGGACCTCAGCTGGGTGACCTACTGTTCAACTCAGTTCTGACACTGTCTATTCAGAGATAGCATCAGATCCTCGGCTAAAATCCACTCTGGGCTAGTGGAACCTGGAAAAAAAAGAAAGAGATTTAGAACCATCTCCAAAGACTAAGTGCTGCCAGTTATCGACCACAGAGGCTTAGTCCCACAAGACAGCCCCCCAACCCTCAGAGGCCAGTCACAAGTGCAGGTTGTCCCCTGTTCTTCGAACCCATCAGTTATAAATCTGAGCTTCCCATGACCCTGTCTTTGGGTTCGATTTATTTGCTAGAGTGGCTCACAGAACTCAGAGAGACATTTTACTTACTAGATCACTGGTTTATTATAAAAGGATACAACTCAGGAACAGCCAGAGGGAAGAGATGTATAGGGAAAGGTATGGGGAAGGGGGAACAGAGCTTCCCTGCCCTCTCTGGGCAAGGCTCACCCCCCACCTTCACATGCTCACCAGCCCAGAGGCTCTCTGAACCCTGTCCTTTTGGGTTTTTATGGAGTTTCCTTACATAGATATGATTGATTACATCGTTGGCCATTGGCAGTCAATTCAACCTGTACTCCTGTCCTCTCCCCAGGGACCCGGGGTGGGGGAGGGTGTGGTGGGACTGAAAGTTCCAGTCCCCCAATCTCATGGTTGGTTCCCCTGGCTACAAGTTCCCATCCTTAGAGGCTTTCCAAAGTCACCCCATTAATGTAAACTCAGGTGTGGTTGAAAGAGGTTTGTTACAAATATTAAGACACCTTAGTCTCATCACTTAGGAAATTCCAGGGGTTTTAGGAGCTTTGTGCCAGAAATAGGCAGGAAGACCAAATATACATTTCTTACTTCCAATCACACTGTCACAGCGTACCACCTCCCAACTTTGTGTTGTCCACTCATTGCTTTCTGGTCCTATCACTCTCATGGGATTGGCAGCTCCTAAGGACAGGCACTTAGGGTCTCCCTGGGATCCTCTCGGGGAGAGTCACTCACGAATATCTTCTTCTCCATCTTCTGTGGGATCTCATCTTGGGCTTGGTTTTCCACCCCAGTTGCTGAGTGTCTTGTGTTCCGTCCTGTGCCTTCACTGTGAGACACACTCAGCGAGGCAGTGCCTGCAGAACCTTGCTCAGGGCCCGACAACCCTCTCCTCCTTGTCGTGAAGAGGAGAATCCCCGGATTGGGAGGCCAAGCACGGGGCCAAACCGTGGAGCTGGAGCTCGAGAATTCAGGGCCTGTGTAGTCAGGCCACCCCCGGGACTCCTGGGTCTCAGCTTCTTGTTGCTCAGATAACATTTACACACACTCCTAGTCGTGTCCTGAAATGCGGAGGGCTGTGTTGGGGCAGGGCTCCCTGTGGAGAAGAGGGACTGCGGGGCGGGCCGCCTCCAATCCATGCTTTCTTCTGTGTGGGATGGGGTGACAGACTATGCTGTCACATGAACCTGACCTCACCTGTCCTCTAGCTTATAATCAAGCGTTCCCATGGTAGCAGACGTGGGAGCTTTTCACCTGTCTCACTGACAGGGGATGGCCCAGGACTGGGCTAGGACGGGGAGGATGGGGGTGGGGGACAGGGGGAGCCCTGTCGCCATGTCAGAGCTGCCATCATTAGAGAGCATTAGAGGTGCTGATCTCCTGGCCCTGCCAGCCCCTCCTGCTGTCATTCTCTTCCCAGGCTCTCCATCCCAACTGGTGCCAACAGGTCAAGTTCATCCCCCAACTGAACATGGTGGCCTCCTGCTCAGCCATTGAGAAGTCCTCTCTGGTGCTGACTGTGTTGCCATCCAAAGCCCAAGAGAACCCCAAGTAAGGAGCACCTCTCCCCAGGCTGGAGTGGGGGTGGCCAGATGGGGGAGGATGTGACAGTGTGTGGGAAGGTCTCGCTTCACCTCAGCTGCCCGTGGCCTTCCCTGCTGAGAGTGGGCCTGCCCCCAGGACAGGAGCATCCGGTGGATCTCACTGGGTTATAAGAACTTTTATGGAGTGTGGTTTTAATTATACAACAAGCTTCTTTTATCCATCAATTCATATGTAAAACTCGGCACAAAAGCTGGCATATAGCGTAAGCAGTCAGAAAAGTTTTTTCTGTTCATTCGGAGGAATGAACGTGAGCTGCTTTACCTCTGTGCCCCTCACTCAGGGTCCTTATCTGTAGAAGGTGGTGGCAGTGGGGCTTCTCTCCCTCATCTCAAGGCTGACTGCTCTTTGTGCTGTGTGGTCGATAACTGGCAGCACTTAGTCTTTGGAGATGGTTCTAATCTCTTTCCTTTATTCCAGGTTCCACTAGCTCAGAGTGGATTTTAGATTTCTCGCTTCCCCCCTCCCTTCCTTCCTGATCAGTGATTACTCACACGAGTAAGTCTACATACATAGGTTGACCCTGTAAAAAAGTAAAACATTATAAATAAAGCCTCAATCCTTCCCTCGCCCAATCCCCACTGTCTCACTCTGTTCTCAAATGTCTCACTTCTATTGCTTTTTCTGAACCTTTTTAAAAATTATTTTTAATTTTTATTTATTTAATTTTTTAGAGAGAGAGGGTAGGGAGGGGCAGAGGGAGTGGGAGACTCTTTTTTTTTAAATTTCTTTTCAGCATAACAGAATTCATTGTTTTGGCACCACACCCAGTGCTCCATGCAATGCGTGCCCTCCATAATACCCACCACCTGGCTCCCCCAACCTCCCACCCCCCGCCCCTTCAAAACCCTCAGGTTGTTTTTCAGAGTCCATAGTGTCTCATGGTTCATCTCCCCCTCCAATTTCCCTCAACTCCCTTCTCCTCTCCACCTCCCCATGTCCTCCGTGTTATTTGTTATGCTCTGCAAATAAGTGAAACCATATGATAATTGACTCTCTCTGCTTGACTTATTTCACTCAGCATAATCTCTTCCAGTCCCGTCCATGTTGATACAAAAGTTGCGTATTCATCCTTTCTGATGGAGGCATAATACTCCATAGTGTATATGGACCACATCTTCCTTATCCATTCGTCTGTTGAAGGGCATCTAGGCTCTTTCCACAGTCTGGCGACCGTGGCCATTGCTGCTATAAACTTTGGGGTACAGATGCCCTTCTTTTCACTACATCTGTATTTTGGGGGTAAATACCCAGTAGTGCAATTGCAGGGTCATAGGGAAACTCTATTTTTAATTTCTTAAGGAATCTCCACATGTTCTCCAAAGTGGCTGCACCAACTTGCATTCCCACCAACAGTGTAAGAGGGTTCCCCTTTCTCCACATCCTCTCCAACACACGTTGTTTCCTGTCTTGCTAATTTTGGCCATTCTAACTGGTGTAAGGTGGTATCTCAACGTGGTTTTGATTTGAATCTCCCTGATGGCTAGTGATGATGAACATTTTTTCATGTGTCTGATGGCCATTTGTATGTCTTTATTGGAGATGTGTCTGTTCATATCTTCTGCCCATTTTTGGATATGATTATCTGTTTTGTGTGTGTTGAGTTTTAGAAGTTCTTTATAGATCCTGGATATCAACCTTTTGTCTGTACTGTCATTTGCAAATATCTTCTCCCATTCCGTGGGTTGCCTCTTTGTTTTGTTGACTGTTTCCTTTGCTGCAGAAGCTCTTGATTTTGGTGAAGTCCCAAAAGTTCATTTTCGCTTTTGTTTCCTTTGCCGTTGGAGACGTATCTTGAAAGAAGTTGCTGTGGCTGATATCGAAGAGGTTACTGCCTATGTTCTCCTCTAGGATTCTGGTGGATTCCTGTCTCACACTGAGGTCTTTTATCCATTTCGAGTTTATCTTTGTGTACGGTGTAAGAGAATGGTCGAGTTTCATTCTTCTACATATAGCTGTCCAATTTTCCCAGCACCATTTATTGAAGAGACTGTCTTTTTTTGGGAGTGGGAGACTCTTAAGCAGCCTCCATGCCAGACGTGGGGCTTGATCTCACGACCCTGAGATCATGACCTGAGCCGAAATCGAGAATCTGACGCTCAACCAGCTGAGCCCCCCAGGTGCCCCTCATGTGTATCTTTCACTGTGGATTTCACAGTGGGTATTTGCTCCCGAGGGACTTTTTCCCCTCTTGCCTCTGCTGTTTTCCTCCTGCCACAGGTCTTTATCCTGAAGACCCTTCAGGTCTGTGACATTTTGCTCCTGGGCAGGTTGAACCATGAGCTGCACTGCCCTCACATCTTCTTGGGGGAGCAGCAGGAGATTGATGGCCTGTGTTAGGGGAGCAGCGGGGTGAGGCACAGTGGGAAGGCTGAGGGCCACTTAGGCCCCATCTCTGCCCGTCCCTTCCTGTCCTGGTTGTTTTCCAGAGGGAAATTTGATCCCAGGATGGTAGGGCTAATTTGGTCTAGCTCCTCATTTTACAGATTGGAAACCTGAGACATTTGAGCAGGGGACATGCCTCAGGCCTCACTGTACCTCCAGTGTCTTGTCAGCCAGAGCCCCCTGTGCACATCCCCACTCCAGTCCTGGAACCAGCTGCTGGGTGGAGGAGGGGCCCCGGAGAAGGCCAGATGCTGTGCGGAAGCTTCAGTTGTGACTTCCGGGCCTTGAGTGAGGTGCTATGGTGGGATTTTGCTTGGACCCGATTTGTAACAGAGGCTCATCTCTCTGCTTTGGTGATAGTATCACCTCGTGTCTATGATACATGTTTTATTCAGCTTCTTTTATTTGCTTATTGGGTCTCAGTGGCAGGTGGACATCACAGGGTCACCTCATCCTGGCCATGAGCGTTTCCGTGGTCTGTCCCTGCTGCCTTCCTACTCCATTCCCCTTGTGGCCCCCTCGTGGTTCAGGCATGTTTCTGCCCCAGGGCCTTTGAATCATTCCTTTCTGCCTGGTATGCCCTCGTTTCTTCTTTGTTTTTATTTTTTAAAACATTTTCGTCACTGAAAATTTTAAACACACAGAAGATACTGTAACACTTTAATATCACTAGTACGTAGTCCAAGTTAATCTCCCTCTGATTGTTGCTAACATATCCTTTTACAGTTATCTGGTAAGAGATATAAACAAGTGTTCAGGTTTTGAGCACAGGAACGGTGTGGTCTCATGTGTGGGAGCATTCTTCTGGCTTCTCTGTGGCAAGTGGTGTGGGCAGCTGTGGAGATGGGGACTCCAGGGGTGACACCACTGTAATAATTCAGGCCTGAAATCGGCCAGTGGAAATGAGGTGGAGGGATTTGAGATGGACTTTGGGGGCAGGTTGGAGACTGTATTTGCACACATGAGAGCGCCCAGACCCTTCGGGCTATCTTCATGCAGTCTATGGGCTTGCTAGCACGTGGCACCATTGCCTGCTTGCTGGTCTTCAGTTCCCTGCAAGGACCTCTTAGGGCATGGCCTCCACAGGTGGGGTCTGGCATTGTCACCCCCAGACTCTGCCTCCAGAGTCAGCCTCAGCCTTCGAGGCACTGTGGGCCTGAGAACTTGGCTCCCTGGCAGCCAGCCTGAGCTGGATTCTTCAGGGGCTTGCCGCCAGCAGTGCATCTGGGCGGAGGACCCTGGGTGGAGTTGGAAGGAGCCTGTGCTGGGTGTGTGCACTGACCCACAGTGTCTCCCCTGCCTTCCCCTCTTCTCTCACTTCTGCTCCCACCACTGAGTCAAAGCCATCTGAACTGCTGCCATGGCCTTCTTCCTTGTGTCCCTCTGAACTTCTGGTCCCTTCTCTGCACAGCAGCCTTCTGCAGACAGGTCTCCTTCAGCTACCCTGTCAAAGCCACCTGTTTATTTCCCTGTGGGACCAGTGTGCAAATGTGCCTCTCCTTTGTCCCTCTGTTCATTTACTTGCTCCAGCTGTTTCCCTCTGGAAGGAAAACTCCATGAAGGCGGGAGGGGGGGGGCGTCTTAGGTATGCCCCTGCTAATCCCGGAACATATAGATGCCAGTAAATCTTTGTTGCATGAGTGAATCAGCCTGAAATAATTTCTAGTGACATTTTGGTGACTGTCCTTCCAGAAGATTTCTCTGTGCATGTATGCACAGAGGGAGATATATCTGGTTTGACAATAAATGAAATACATGTATTTGATATGCTCTTCTTGAAGCTTCAGTTTTTTGAGGAATCCTTCTAGCAATGGAAGGGAGAGTAGATTCGGTAGAGGACACGCTGCATTAGAGGGCTGGGGTACCTGGCAATGGGGACCTCTGAGTAGAGTTGGGAAGGGGGAGTTTGAGTAGAAGGAACTGGCAAGGCAGGATGTATAGAAAAAGAGAGAACAGCACAGGCCAAGGCACGGAGGTTCCAGTACTCTTGGGCCTGACCTTCCTGAGACCCCTGCCTGGGTCACCCTGGCCGACCTGGGCCCCATCCACCCAGCTGCACCTGTTCCTTTCCTGGAGCACTGGTCACTGAGCCTCCTGCCTCTTCTTGCCACACCCACCCGGGGTCTGAATCCTGACGCCCCCATCCTGCCAGCCTTGTGGCCTTGGGCCAACTCCTTAGTTTCTGCTTTCTATGTCCTCCCTGTGGGACTGGGCTGATGATACTCTCTAGGGTTATATGGGGCGTCTCGGTGATGTACAAGATAGCCCCCAGCCCGGGAAGCAGCACAGAGCAGGCAGGGGCACAGTACCTGGGAGCTCCCTTTCCCCTGGCCCTTGGAGTCCCCTTCTTTTTAAATATTTGTGTCACGAATGGGGAGACGCCTGTCTCAGTATGGTTGAAGCAAGGGTCAAGTTAAGTTAACTGGACCCAGGCTGTAAGGAGTTGTTCCTGCTTTTGGGTGGGGTGCCTCCTCCATGAGCTGCTGGTTTGGGGCTGAGACCCCCGGCAGCTGCCCTGCCTGTGGAGCTTGGCCCCGACTTGGCTGCAGGATGAGCCCCAGACAGGGTTGCTGGGGCTGCCCCTCTCCTTGAGTGGAGAGTGATGGCTTCTCTCTGGCCGCCTGCGGCCATTGCTCCCACCCTGCCGCCTTCCCCCTTTGCTGTTGTAGGTTTTCGGTGCTGAGCTTGAGAAAAGGGATTCTTTGCTTTGATTACTGCCCAGACAAGAACTTAATGGGTAAGTCATCTTCATGTCCCCCCAGAAGCCCCAGGCCTGGTGGAACGGAGATGAAAGCCGCTGGGAACATGGGGATTATCAAAGCTGCAGGGTCCGGCCTCCGTCTGGGCTCCTCTTCTGGCACTCTGGTCCCTGCCCGTGGGCACCTGGGTGGTGACACGCTCTGCTTGGCATGATGGAGGAGGTGGGGGGAAGGGGTGGCAAAGGGACAGATGAGAACCGCAGCCCCCCCATCTGCTGTGCCTGCAGCCCCCCCATCTGTGGGGGGGCGGTCAAGGCCTGGTCTCAGGAGACGGTCCCCTCGTAGGCCCCCTGTGGCTGACACCCATTCTTCTTACCCCAGTGACCGGTGGCTATGACCCCCTCATCCGCCTGTGGAACCCCTTCTTCTTAAAAAAGCCTGTGTGGATGATGAGGGGACATCAGACTTCCGTGACGCACATCCTCGTGAACAGCAAGAACAGCAATATCCTCCTCAGTGTCTCCAAGGACAAGGTGCTGGCCTCGGGGAGCACAGCTCTTCCGCTCACACCAGTGCCCATCCCCCCTCAGAGACACTGGCCCTGGGAAGGGCCACTAGCTTGGCCACTAGCTTGGCCAGGTGGGGCGCCAGCAGTTGGCGGCAGCCTGAGGCCCAGGGAGACAGTGTGGCCTCCCTGCCTGTGGTTCCACACTTAGCCTAGGGCGCAGACAGGGCTGTCCCAGGTGGAGTCACCATGAGGGGGCCAGGGGTCTCTCTCAGCCCCTGGTAGAGGCCCGCACCCCACTCTGAGCCGTCCATTAGAGCTGGGTTCCCATGTAGCCCAGCCTGGCTTCTTACTCTGCAGTCCTGGGCAAGGTTCTTCCCTTTTCTGAGCCTCAGTCCCCTCATCCACAGGATAGGCTGTTGAGAGGGTTAGAGTAGGACGGGCGGTAAAGCGGCCATGGGGCGGCTGGCATGTAGTGGGCATACAACACTTGTGAGCCACTCCCCTGCCCTCCCATTTCCCCCAGGACCCAAACTTGCTCCTCAGCTCTCCTTCTCAGCTGCCCTGGCTCTCAGGGCCTGACTGGAGCTTCTCCAGCACCTGGGACTCCCTGGTTCCAGGCCTGTCACTTTGCATCTCTGCGTGGATCGTGTTCAGCTTCTCTGCTGCCCTGGCTCTCAGGGCCTGACTGGAGCTTCTTCAGCACCTGGGACTACCTGGTTCCAAGCCTGTCACTTTGCATCTCTGCGTGGATCGCGTTCAGGGCCCTGCCCCACCTGTGGGGCTGCTTGGCGGTGGCGGTTTGCTGATGTGGGGAAGCAGCCAGTGGCACCAGGTGTCCTTGAGGGCACACGTTTGTGTCTTCTGGGAATCAGTAGATTGAGAGTTGGCAGGACCCTTGGGTCACCCAGGTCAATCTCCCCAACGCAGCCCACACTGGCTATTATCTGGAATTCTCCCAGTGGCCCCAAGACGTGGGTGTCATGGCCTCTGCTGAAGGTTCCGAGGCCGGAGGGGCGGGGGACCTGGACAGACTGGCACAAATCCTCACGGCAGCAACAGGCAGAGGCAAGGTATAGATTGACGTCATGCTCTTTCCTGCTTACTGCTGGTGGCTCCAAGCAGTGGGCATCTGGAGGGACTTCTCCGGGGCCTCACCTTGGGATGAACTTGAGGAGGCTGCTGTGGGGACAGGTGGGCTTTTTTGGTGACTGTGTGGGTAGCCACTGTGTGTGGTGCCTGGCTTTAGCTGAGGGAGGCTGGTGGGGGAGTTTCTGGGGGTCTGCAGGGGCTCGTGCTGTCTTGCTCGGTCCTCATCCTCACCACTGAGGGGCAGCCGCTCCAGCAGGGTGGAAGCCCTGGGGGAAGGCTCTGCACCATGGGGGGCGGGGTGAGCCTCGGTTTCCTCATCTGAGCATAAGATGGCATCTCGGTGGTACCGTTGACGTCTGTGCGGTAGGTGGTGTGGGAAGTGCTTGCACCGTGAGCTGCGGGCCCTCCTCACGCCCCAAGGCCTCAGGTACCCACTGCCTCCCCAAGGGCCCCCTGCAGCATCTCTCTCCCCCTCCAGAACATCCGTGTGTGGGACATGCTGGAATACATATGCCTCCAGTCCTTCTGCGGGAAGCTTTTCGCCCTGGGGAACTGCCCCATCACCAGCATCTACTTCCACAAGAATGAAGACAGTCTCATCTGTAGCACGTATTCGGTGAGTGCAGGAGGGAGTGAGCCCCCGCTGCTGGGCGGGTGTCGGGAATGCACTCCTCAGACCAACCCCATCCCTCAGCGAACTGAGGAGGTAGAAGGAGAACAGAGAATGTCAGTCGAAAATTCTCAGTGTTGGCATGGAGATGCATGCCAGGTGCTCCTTGGAGCACGGAGAAAGGATCCTTAGCCTGGGGTGGCCAGGGAAGGCTCCTGAAGGAGGGGACAGCAGATGAGGCTTTAAGCTTCCCAGGAGTTATGAGGGACCTTGGACTCCCAAGGAGAAGATGTGAGAGAGATATCAGCCAGCGGGCTGAGGAGCCAACGGACCTCGCTGGGTCTGTGTGCAGTCAGGACGTTTGGTGCTGCGATTTATTGGAAGGTTCTCGCTGGGGCCAGTCACTGAGGCAGAGCCCTTCTGATGGCCCAGCTGCCCGCCCCCTCCTCACCTACAGATTGGGATCCTCAGAGGGTACTTGGAGACTGAGGGGCCTGGGAAAGCAGGGGAGAAGAGCACGACCTACAGCTCACCCCTGTGCGCCGTCCTCTACAGCAAGATTTTTAAGCAGGTAAGTGGGTGGGAGCCAGGCATTGCTTGGGCTGGCAGGAGTGCCAGGGGCCCTCAGGCAGGACCCAGACTCTCCTGATGTGTCCAGGGCTGTATCCATGGAGCAGTCAGCACAGCGGCTGGTGGCATGTGGCCCATGGATGGGAAGCAGCCCTGCAGGGAGGCCGGCAGCCTGAGGTGGGGATGGGAGGCCCACCGCTTGGTGGGAGGATCGCCTCACTCCTCTGAGCAGAGGAAGGCCCTGGATATCCATCTTTGCCAGGCCTCTCGGGGAGCTACGGGGCTGTGCCAGCCTTAGCCATGACAGGCGGGGGCCACCCCCAAGAGTGGGGGCGCTGTCCTATCCAGGAGCCCCAGCTCTGTGCTCCCCCGCAGGTGGTGAGTGGCTGCCTGAGCTGCCTGGTGAGCGTGTGGGAGGTGGCGACAGGCCGGCGGACCATGCAGTTCTCCGTGATGGGCGACCAGCAGATGGAGATGACCACCATGTGCCTGGACGAGTCCGAGCGCTGCCTGCTCACAGGTTTGCGTGACGGAACCATAAAGATGTGGAACTACACCATTGGTGAATGCCTGCTGGTCTTCCCCAACCCGGACCACCTGGAGGTCAGTCCGTTCTGTCAATCAGGGCCAGGGGTGCTAAGGGAGCCACGGAGCACAGTGCTCCCGACCTTGGGGTGCCCTGGGTTTAAGCCCCCCTTTAAGGCTGTGCCTATCGATGGCCCGCCTTCATGCCCCCCTGAGCCTGTGGGTCCTGGACTGCCAAGTGAAGCTGGGTAAGACTGCCTGTCCTTACTGAACACTCTGCGAGTGCCAGCTACTCTCGTTGGGTTTGTGAGCGCGCCTTACCGGAGCCTGGGTCCAAGAGCTCCGCACGGCGCTTCTAGCAAGAGGGCTGGTAAGCCTCAGGCTCACTCCTGCTCCGGAAATATCTGCTGGCATTGTAGAGACAGTGTGTGGGTGTGGCACGGAGCAAAGCCGGCAGTCCCACTTGGGGACCTGAGCCCATAACTCACTCTTAGGAAAGTTCTAGAACCAGCTCAGCGGGAGCCCTTGGGTGAGTAGCCAGGGATCTGGTCCAGAGCCTATCACTCGGTTATGTGACCCTCCCAAGTATCCCTCTGTTGAGTGGACGTGGATCCCTACCCTCTCTACCTGCTCCAAGTCTATCAAATGGGCTAATGTGATGTAAGAGCATTCTGAAAAATATACGGTCTGGTACTGCCTCTAGGGGACGCTTATTGTCACGGAGAGCTTTGTCTCCTTGCTTGGCCCGGGGCCACTCTCTCCGAGGCACCTTAGAGCTCTGTTTACTTTCCTCTTCCACAGATTAGTGGGATTGTCCACATGAACAGAGCATTCTACGTGACTGGGTGGAGTAAGAGAATCACTTGTTTCATGTGAGTAGCAAGGGTGTGTGTGAGCAGCTAAGGGCCGCTGACTGTTCTCTGTACTTCGGCTGGGTTCCCCCATTCCTAGCTCCACTAGTGGTTGGAAGACCAGCCAGAAATTCGTGGTGGGTAATGTCCAGTGTTTTCTCTGCGATGGGTATAACCAAGAATGACGGTGTCTCTGGCCTCCTAGCGGGAGGCAGAAGCTAATCAAAGAACTTCATGTGTAATGATAAAGTCTGTTGAGTGCTGTGAGGAAAAAAAGTAGAGGTTTCTGTGGAGAGGGGATGGAACTCTGATTTAGTCTCAGGGGCGGTCAGGAAAGGCTCACGTGAGGTGTTGTGGGTGGAGTGGGATCTACTCAGTGAAGACGAAAAGGGCTTGGGGTGGGAGGAACATTCCAGGCAGAGGAAACAGAATGTGCAAGGCCTCTTCCTTTCCAGAGGGCCTTTCTAGGGCTATGGCTTCCCTTCTTTAATCCTCACTCAGATGTCCGAAGAGGGTGGCTTGTCAGTTGCATTTCTGTAAAGCCCCGAGGACAGGGCCTTGGTAGTAGGTACGTAGTAGGTGCTTGGTAAATGAGGTCGGTGGGGCAGAGCTTCAACCTGAGTGCCCTCTTCCGAGTTGCCTCCCGGACTCTCAAGGCCCCAGTGTTTCCCACCCACGTGAAGCAGTAAGGCCGAGTTGTCTGCCCTCCTGCCTCCGGCCCTGTGCGCAGGCCCCACAAGACCAAGCCGACGCTCACGTGCTACCGCTGGCAGAACTTCCACAAGGAGGACATTCTGAGCATGGCCAAGTACCAAAACCAGTTCCTGGGGACCTCTTCCTACAACGGGGACATCCTCTTCTGGAATGTCAACCTGTTCAAGCCCATCCTCAATTTCAACGCCTCTCTGAGTCCCTTGCCTCTGCTGCCCAAGAAGGTATTGTTGACAGGAGCACCCCCCATCCCCCTGCCTCTCTCTTGGCGGTGGGTTAGAATCAGCTGGAGGGCCGGGGCTGGGGGTGGGGTAGGAAGCACCCCTGGGAAGGACAGGGGACGTGATGACTTCTTTTGGAGGAGGTTGGGAGCTAGGTAGGCGGGTGCTAGTTTCTAAAATTTTTCTCATTTGACAGACAAGGAAACTGAGGCACAGGGAGGTTAAGCATCTTGCCTGAGGTTGCACAGCCCAGAATTGATCGGTCCAGACCCAGGTGGTCTGACTGCAGAGCCTGTGACTCTGGTCCTGTTCTGTCTAGTGAATGACTCTCCCCTGGAAGGCATCTCCCATCTCACTCCTCACCTGTTATGTGTTCCCAGTCCAGGCTCACCAGGCTGGTGGGACAGACCTCAGAGACCCACCCTGTCTCTGAATTAACACTATCTTTGCAGGCGGAAGCTGGAAGGGGCCTTTGGGATCACCTCACCCAGTCATTTCCCAAACATGTTGGGGAGAGAAGCTCAGAGGCTATTGCAGTGGCTTCTCCTAGAGCAGTTTTTTATCTGTTTTATACTCTGGAACTTCCCTTAAGATTAAAACCAACCTCACAAATATTTGGAAAACACTGTCCATTTCACTGATAGAGAGACTGAATCCCTCACGGGAGCAGCAGCCCGCCTGCAGGAACTCAGGGCATTCCTGGTTGGCCCTGGGACAGGGTTATGAACTCTGGTTTGATGTTTCTAAGGGTACTCAGTTTCTATGGAGTAAGGCCTGGGGCACCTGGAGGGCCCTTGGGTATTGGCCTCGGGCTGAGGAGGCCCTGAATGTCCCTCTGGGGCGCTGCAGTTTCAGTGGGGGGGGTATCTCCCTGGCACAGGTGCAAGAGGTGGAGAACTTCCTGGCCGAGGGCCTCCAGTCCAGCAAGTCCTGCATGGAGCACCAGCAGTGGGCATACAAGCCGCCAGCATGGCCCCCAAGCCCCAGAGCCAGCGCCGCGACCAGTACCAACCTGCAGCGGAACCTCACATCGGCCCCCCCAGTGATGAAGCACCCCAGAGACAAGCAGCCAGAGAGGCCCATGCCCCTGCAGGTGGGAGCAGGAGCTGAGCCCTGGTGGCTGTCCTCACTCCTCGGCCCCCCAGGGGCCTGTCGCGCATTTGTGTCCTCATACGAACCCCTTTTTCCAGAGCACCTTTACGTCCATCAGCTCCCCTCCCTGGTTAGATTCACCTGATTCCACACCCCCCCACCCACTCTGCTTCCTCCAGTCTGGGCAGGCTCCCTTCCTACAGTCTACAAACTTGGGGCGGGGGGTGGACCCAGAGGGAAAACAATCCAGAGAACCTAGATGCCCAGGCTAGTTCCCCGGGCTACTTTCTCAGTCTTCCAGTGAGTGTAACCTGGCAGAGATGAGCCACTGGGGCTCATCTCCTCACCTCCCTGGAGATCAGGCTGGTTCCCTCCTCCCCTGAGCCCTCATCTCTGCCCCAGGATTAACCCTTCCAGCTTTGACTGATGGTCTCATGTTGAGGGGAGGAGGGAGATAGAGTGGGGGGCTTGGCCTCCTACTTCCCGCAGTGAAGACAATATCTTGTGTGGGGCCGGGGGAGTCCAGCAGGTGGCTTCAGCAGTTGAAGCCTGATTCCTGTCCCTGGGAATTGAGGCTTGAAAGAGAAACCCCACCTCATGCAAACACATGTCACTTGTTGGGCACAGGCAATGCAGACTGGGTCCCCCGTGGCTGCTCGGACGGGTTCAGGCGTAAGATGCGCACACTGCGCCTTATTACAGGACGCTCAGACCACCTCTGGGGTAGCCGGCGGCATCACTGCGTTCTCATCTTCTGGAGCAATGGCTGTACACGCCCTAGTCCTCATCTTTGGCCCGGGGTCTCTTCTAGGACAAAGCGGTGGGGGGGTTTCCCCAAAGGCAAACTCAAGTCTCTGTCCTGAGAGCAGAAGCTGCTGGTTTAAAATAGAGACTCCCCAGTGCTGGGATGTCTTTACTACAGGATCCCTCCAACACCCGGCTGTCCCTTTCACAGGGCTGTGGATTGACAGAGGGGGGCTGGGCAGGTCATACTTTCGGCATCTGCCTCTGGTCTCTGTTTCCCCACTGGGTAGGGTGACCCTCCCATGATGAGCTGGGGGGCCCATTTTTCTTTCCAGAAACCTGTCCACTCTGGAAGCCCCAAGATGTTAAGAATACCCCATGGCAAACAGTCAATCTTCAGAGATGCTCAAAGAGGGGAATTCCAGAAGAAGATACTGCTGCAATCCAACGCATCGGTGGAGAAGGTGGGCCACGCTCGGGCAGGGTCTGGGCTGTGAGCTGGTGTGAACAGTAGGGATGGGCTGGAAAGGGCACGGCCCACGAGCCTAGGGGGTCAGCCTGGCTCTCCCCAGGACCCGGAGAGGCGTGGTGCAGGTGAAGTTACCACTCAGGATTCTGGCTTCAGGGCTACTCTGAGGGGGGAAGCTCCTTGGGTGTGCATGGGGCATTGTTGGGGGGCCCCTTCTGGTTGATGGGCTGGACTGGGAGGTAGGAGAGGCAACATTGTCAGAACCTACTGTTAAAATGCCCTTCTGTGCTCTGGTAGAGTATTTTGTACAACAGAGGAGTAGGGATTGGGTCATCTCTGTTACTCTCCCTTCCTCCTGCACCTCTCCCCTTTCTGACCCTGGATGCCTTTCACTATATTGTCACCACTAGATGAAGTGGCTCTCAGGCCCCTTCTAGCTTCGATCTGCAAAGATACGGTAATTCAGAGACTGGGTTCCCTAAGTCCCTACCAGGGGTCCAGTGAAAATCCACATTGCAGTTGTGTGAGGGTGTGGTGGGACTGGCCCCTTCCCCAGCTCCAGGGCACCAAGGATTTAGGAATCGGGGAGCAGCACCCTGTGGAGCTGGGTCCTGCCTGGGGGTGGGGGAGTCGTGGAGAGCTTCGAGTGGCTGGACAGTCTCTACTTCAGGTTCTGAATGTGCTTTCCTCTCTCTTAAAAAAATGGCTTAGGGGCTCCTGTCTGGATCAGTAGGTAGAGCATGTAACTCTTGATCTTGGGTTGTTAGTTAGAGTCCCATGTTGGGTGTAGAGATTACTTTAAAGAAAAAAGCCTTTAAAAAACTTTTAAAAGTCGTCATCCTAGCTGGTTAAAAAAAGGAAAAAGAGAAGTGTGTGTCAAGCAAAATATAAAGGCCCCCTGTGTCTTACTCCCTCCACCCCATCCAGTAGTAGAAGCCACAGGCAGTGCTAGTGAATTGGCGGACTGGGTTAGCCTTTATCTTTCTTATTTTTAGACCAATGGTGTCAAATCATAGCTATGTCCTACCATTTACTTTTTAAAAATTTAACTATATGGCATGGGTATGTTTTCATATCAGTAATTTAGAGAAATCTTATTCTTTTGTTAACTCATCCGATTCTTTGAAATAATTGCATAGCGCCCCATAGTTTGGATGGATCACAAACGATTAAGCCAGTCTTCTCTTAATAGACATGCGTTGAACGTCCCTGTACCTGTGCTTCTGGGCACCTGTGTAAGTTCACTGAAAGGATGGATTCCTGGAAGCAGTTGTCGCAGAGAGCCCATCCCTTTCAGCCTCTGAGTCTGACCCAAGTAGATGACTCAAAGCCTGACCTTTGACTGTGACCGAAATCATGGGAGGTTGCTTAACCAACTGAGCCTTTAATGTCTTCTTCAACAAACATGCACTGATCACGTACCACATGTCAGGCACCATTGTAGTTGCCGAGGATAAAATAGCGGAAAAAAAAAATGCCCTGTGCACACGGAGCTCACAGGACACCAAAGTGTTCCTCGTTACCAGCTAGGCAGCAGTGGTAGAGGGTCACCATTCTGGCTGGGCATCTGGGAAGCTGGGTGGGGCGGAGTGGGGGTGGAGACTTGCCCAGGCCCCTCAGTACCGCGTAACTGTGGCCGGGGTGAGTCCCAGCACCACTGAGCAGCCTGCCTGTCTCGCACAGATCATCTTCCTGCAGACCAGGCCTCGGCAGCCCCACATAGCCGCCCTGCTGAGCAGCTGCATTGATGGCTTCATCTATGCCTGGTCCACGCATGGGGCCGGCGGCCTGCTGGGGAAGTTCCCTGTGGATTGCCTGAGCCAGGGGGATGTGGTTGTGGGTGCCATGGCCACTGATGAGAAGGACTGGATCCTTGTCACAGGGGACTGCACAGGATACATCAAGGTGAGGAAGGGCTGGCTGGACAAACGCCAGCCACCTCTTTGGGGTATGTGGCACTCGCCTAGTCTCTCCTCCCTCTGGGTACTGGTTTCATTTGTAAAACAGTGGGCAGGAGAAGTCCTCTTCTGCTCTGGTGCACCCAGGAAGTGAGTGAGGACGTGGCTCCAATGGGCCCTCCATGAAGCCTCCCCCAGTGGGTCTTCCCACCGTGAGAGAGGGAACCCACCCCCAGTGGGTCTCCCACTCCATTGGTCCTTCCTGCCACTCCCTCACCCCCAGCTGTGCAGCTGTCTGTGATCCCCTGTCTCAGGAGCTGATTTCATGCTTTGTGGTGAGACGTGAGGCCAGAGTGGCTTGTCCTGGCTTGTCCCGTCATACCCTCTCTGCATGCCAGCTAAGGGATCTAGCCTAGAAGATCCCTAGGGCCCCTTCTGACCCCGAGGGTCTGGGTATCTCAGAGGGGTGAGTGCTCACACCTCAGAGTGAAGAGAAGAAGTCTGGGAGGGGCTCACAGGGTAAGTTGGTATTGGTGTCAAGGGGTGCTGGGCCGCTAACCCACGTTTTGTGCCTAGATCTGGGACATCAAGGATTACTGCATGTTCACTGATAAGTGGTCACCTCAACCCAGAACAAACAAGTTCCAGTTCTTAATTCCTGAACAGGTCCAGGTCAACCTTCCACACCACATCCTCTTGGAGGAGAAGGAGGTAGGAAGATTACTGGGGGAATTTGAATCACACTAATGAGCTGGGGCCACGGTTCTCTTACTGAGATTCTGAGTCTTTCATGTTTCTTGTTCAAGGTAGTCTGGTTGATGTAGAAAACATTTGTCAGCTAGAAATCACCATTACCCAGTAAAACCCAAGTCTACACACACCAAATATACCCACAGGCACATGAGCACATGTGCACACGTGCACACACACACACACCTTCCATGGGCTTTAATCTTTGCAATGAGGGCCCTGGGGTCATGAATTTAAAAAAAAAATAATAAAAATACTTGGGGGCAGCTGGCTGGCTCAGTCAGGAGAGCATGTAACTCTTGATCTCAGGGTTGTAAGTTTGAGCCCAATGTTAGGCATAGAGATTACTTAAAAATAAAATCTTTAAAAAAATAATGAAAATAGCTATGTATTTTCTTGAGTACGTAATATATTTACATAGTTCAAAAATCACTTGATATTAGCCTAATGACTAATGAAGTTGAGCACCTTTTCCTTAGTTATCGGGAAAATGCAAATTAAAACCACAATGTGATCCCACTACACATCCACCAGAATGACTAAAATGAAATGTTTAGCAACACCAAATGTTGACAAGGATGTAGGTCAACTAAAATTTCTATTGCTCACAGGAATGTAGATTGGTATAATCACTTTGGGGAACCATTTGGCAGTAATTACTAGAACTGAATATATGTCTACACTATGATCCAGCAATTCCACTCCTAGGTTTATACCCAAGAGTAGCCTATGGTCTAAAAGATAATGAATAAAAACATGGATAGAATTACCATTTGTATTAACTCTACATATGAAACAAACCAAATGTCAATCAACCTAGATTGGAAAAACAAATTGTACTATACACACTGTACAGAATAATATCGGGCATTAGAAATGAATGGTTTTCAATTATTTATGACAAAGTGGGTAATTATTTGAACAATGTAAATGAAAGAAGTTAGATACCAAGAGAGTATATATATTATAAGTATTATAGTTCCATCTATAAAAGTATAAAAACAGACAAAGCAAAGGTATCCTCTTATAAGTGATTATTTTTGTGCGGGGCATGGAGTGTCTGGAAGGAGTCATGAGGGGGCTTTGGAGGCTGCTCTGTTTCATGCTTTGGGTCTGGCCATGCAGTTGTGGTCAGCTTGTAAAAATGGATACAGTGGCACATTTATGACATTTATACTTTTCTATATGTACGTTATACATCAATGAAGATTTAAAAACTCAGGGAGTGGTAAAGGCTTATAGTGAGGATTCTTAGTCCTACTCCTGTTCTCCCCCTGCCAAAACCAGTTCTTCTTGTTTCACCTTTATTGATTTTTGGTGATTCTTCCAGGATTTATTTATACAAACACAAAAGTGTAAAGTTCTTTCCTCATTATTTTTACATGAAGGTAGCATGCCATACACACTGGTGTTGACCTTGCTTTTTCTTTTTCTTTTTTTAAGGAGATTTTTAAAATTTATTTGGCAGAGAGAGACACAGTGAGAGAGGGAACACAAGCAGGGGGAGTGGGAGAGGGAGAAGCAGGCTTCCTGCTAAGCAGGGAGCCCGATGCGGGCCTCAATCCCAGGATCCCCGGACCCTGACTTGAGCCGAAGGCAGATGCTTAATGACTGAGCCACCCAGACAGCTCTCACCTTGGTTTTCTTATTCCATTATATATCTTGGAGATCTTGTATATGAATACATTATTCTTTATAGCTGAGCAGTAAGCTATAGGAAATATTAATGACATGATTCCCTTTGAAGGGAAATTGAGGCTGTTTTCAATCTTTTGTTCTTAAACAAAAGTGAATAGTGAATGTTGTTTCATATTTATGAAAAATGTGTCTGAAGGATAAATTCCTGAAGTGGGATTTCTAGGTCAAGGGGTTGTATGCATTTGCGGTTCTGATAGCCA
This sequence comes from Mellivora capensis, assembly GCA_004024625.1. Classification (NCBI taxonomy): domain Eukaryota; kingdom Metazoa; phylum Chordata; class Mammalia; order Carnivora; family Mustelidae; genus Mellivora; species Mellivora capensis. The sequence continues at coordinate 50,296 of PISX010012613.1, forward strand.
TCTTGCGGTCATAGGTACCTTTTGCATCTCTGCACAAAAATATTAGGTCTAGTCTAGTTTTAGTAAGAAGACAATTTCACTGCATTCAAATCTGTTGGGAATCAGCCACCCATGGGTTCAACAGATGAGGAATCTGTAATGTTAATGCAATCATTATAATAACAACAATAGATGCCATTTTTAAAAAAGTTTTTTTTTTTTTTTGACAGAGAGAACACAAGAAGGGGGAGTGGCAGGCAGAGGGAGAGGGAGAAACAGGCTCCCCATAGAGCAAGGACCCTGATATGAGGCTCAATTCCAAGACCCTGGGATCATAAGCTGAGCTGAAGGCAGATGCTTAACTGACTGAGCCACCCAGGTGCCCCAAGTCTCATTAATTTTTTAGAAAGGATTTTATTTATTTTAGAGAGAAAGAGGATGATCAGAGGGGAAGGAAAGGGCAGAGGGAGAAGGAGAAGCAAACTCGCCACTAAACAGGGAGGCCAACACGGGGCTTGATCCCAGGACTCCGAGATCATGACCTGGGCCAAAGGCAGCCACTTAACCAACTGAGCCACCCAGGTGCCCCAATAAGTGTAATTTATTTACTGTTTACCGTGTTTCAAGAATTGTGGTAAGTGCTTTTATGCATTCTCTCATTGACTCTCTATGATAGCTCTCTGAGGGAGATGTTATTTTTAGATGAGGAAGATACAACTGAAGATCTGGAGGGACCTGTCTTAAGTTCACACAACTGCCAATGTTGGATCTGGCAGTAAACCCAAGTCTGTCTAACTCCAGAACCTGTGCTCCTGACCATGTTATAATCATATATTTTAAACAAATTGGGATTATATTGCATGGAACTAGAATTTCCTACACTATCAAACATTCTTAAAGATCAGACTTTCTAATGATTAAGTCATATTTGCTTTATAGAGGTACAATCATTTATTTAACTTATTGTCAGACAGGAGATAGGTTTTTAATTTTTCAGTATCATAAAAGTGAAAGAAAATGGATAAATTCTTAGATATGAGCTACCAGAGTGGGTTCAAAAAGAAATAGGAAATCTAAAGAAATAGAAAATTTGAATATCGCAAGTAAGGAGATTGGATTAGCAGTAAAACTTCCCACAAAGAAAAGCCCAGGTACAGATGACTTTACCTGTGAATTCTACTAAATAATTAAAGAGGAATTAATGTCAGTTCTTCAAGAATTCTTGCCAAAGAGTTTTCTATGTGGCCAATATTACCTTGATACAATAGGACATCCCAAGAAAATACAAGTACATCTCTTGTGAATATAGATGCAAATATCATCAATAAAATAAAATACTGAATCCAGAAACTTATGAAAAGGATTACATATCATGACCAAGTGAGACTTCCCAAGAATGCAAGGTTGGTTTAATATCCAAAATCATTTAATGTAATATACCGTATTATATGAATAAGAACAAAAAACACATAATCATCTCAATAGATGCAGAAACAGCATTTGAGAAAATCCAACACCCTTTCCTGATAAATATGCCAATCAACAAGGAGTAGAAGGGTACTTCCTCAACCTGATAAAGTCCATCTGCAAAAAGCAGGTACTATCATATTTAATGGTGGAAGATTAAACTTTTCCCTCCCAAGACCAGGAAGAAGATGAGGATGTCTGCTCTTGCCACTTTTACTAATGTTGTACCAGAAGGGTAAGTAGGCAAGAAAATGAAATAGAAGGCATCCAGCTTATAATAGCATCAAAAATAATAAAGTATTTAAGAATGAATTTACAAAAGTAGTGCAAAACTTGTATTATGAAAACCTCAAAACACTGTTGAAAAAAACTGAAGACAACCTAAATAAATGGAAAAATATCCCATGTTCGTGGATTGAAAGATTTAATCTTATTAATATAACAGTATTTGTCAAATTAATTCAATGTAATCTATCAAAATCCAAGCTTTTTATTTTACAGAAATTGACAAACTGACTCTAACATGCCTGGGTGGCTCAGTGGGTTAAGCTTCTGCCTTCGGCTCAGGTCATGATCTCAGGGTCCTGGGATCAAGCCCCGCATTGGGCTCTCTGCTCAGCAAGGAGCCTCCTTCCCCCCCTCTCTCTGCTTGCCTCTCTGCCTACTTGTGATCTCTCTTTCTGTCAAATAAATAAAATCTTTAAAAATAAATGAATGAATGAATGAATAAATAAATAAATTCAGATGGAAATACAAGTGACCTAGAATAGTTCAAAAATCTTGAGAATGAACAGAGTTGGAAAAGTCACACTTCTCAACTTCAAAACTTACTCTGAAGCTGCAGTGAAAATAGTGTGGTACTAGCATTAGGGTAAACATATATGCCAATGAAATAGAATTAAAAGGGAAAAATAAACTCAGTCAATTGATTTTTGGCAAAGGTGCCAAAATGATCAAATGGAGGAAAGAATAGTCTTTTTAAACAAATGGTGCTGGGAAGACTGGATATCCACATCAGAAGAATGAACATCTAACAGAGAAGAACATACCTCACAACATACGGAAAAATTAACTCCAGTGGTCATGGACCTAAATGGAAGAGTTAAAATTGTAAAACTCTTAGAAAGAAGCATAGAGAGAAATCTGCATGACTCTGGGTTAGACAATATTTCTTAAATATGACACAAAATCACAAGCAACAAAAGGAACAAATAAAGTGAATTTTGTCAAATTTAAGAACTTTCAGCCTGCAAAAGACACCATTAAGAAAGGGAAAAGGTGACATACAGATAGAAGAAAAATATTTGCAAATCATCTATATGATAAGAAACTAGTATCCAGACTATTCAAAGAATTCCTTCACATTGACAATAAAAAGACAATTAACCCAATTAAAAATGGGCAAAGGATCTACATAGACATTTCTTCAAGGAGATACAAATCACCAATAAGTATATGAAATGATGCTGAGCATCATTAGGAAGTAGGGAAATTCCTATCAAAACAATAACGCGATCCCACTTCCCACTCATTAGGATGGCTGTGGATAAGAAGAGTTGGGTGTAGATAATAATATAGATAATAAAAGGTAAATTGGAACTCCCAAACATTGCTGGTAAGAACATAAGGCGGTGCAGCCACTTTGGAAAACAGTTTAACAGTTTCTCGGAAAGTTAAACGTGGAGTTACCATAGGACCCAGCAATACACCCAAGAGAAATGAAGTTGTTTCTGCACAAAATCTTATACATGGGTGTTTATAGCAGCATTAGTTGTAATAGCTAAGAAGTGAAAATAGCCCACATGTCCCCAGTGGATGAATGCATAAGTAAAGGAATGAAGTACTGATACACACTATCATACCACATGACTTGAAAACATGCTAAGTGAAAGAAGCCAGTCACAAAAGACCACATACTGTCTGATTCCACTTACATCAAGTGTGGGACGATGAAATGACCTAAAATTGATCATAACAGTGGTTGCAAACTCTGTGAATATACTAAAAACCACCAAAGCAAGCCCTTTAAATGGGTAAATTGTATGTGAATTATATTTCAATAAGGCTGTATTTAAAAGCTATAAAAACGATAGAGCAATTTTTCTTTTTCACAAATCTTTTTGTTGTTTATAGTTGTTTACCTGCACATCTGGTAGTTTATCTCATGGAAATAGTATCTAAAACAACATAAATCTTTCCAAAGCCTTTGCTATGTACTGCAAATTGCACTCCAGAAAGTTTATAGAGTTTTGTACTTCTAATATTTTGCTTTATCCTTGCCAGCATGAAGTGTTTATTATTAGCGGTATTCATCTGAGTGAGGGTTCCTTGGGTTGATAGAGTGCCTTGCTTATAGAAGGCATTAAATAAATAAATGTTTGAAGTGAAAAAAAAAACTTTTGGCTGATTTTTAGATGTAAATGGTTTCCTTTGATTTTATTTATTTATTTTTTATTTTTATTTATTTTTTAAAAAAGATTTTGTTTATTTATTTGACAGAGAGATAGAGAGAGAGAAAGCACAAGTAGGCAGAGCAGCAGGCAGAATAAGAGGGAGAAGCAGGCTCTCCACTGAGCAGGGAGCTGGATGTGGGACTTGATCCCAGGACCATGGGATCATGACCTGAGCCAAAGGCAGCCACTTAACTGACTGAGCCACCCAGGCACCCATTTCCTATGATTTTAATGAATATATCTTTGCTTAATAGTGATGTTGACATCTTATTTTATTGGCCATGTATAGTTTTGTGAATTGTCTCTTCATGCCCTCTGTCCATTCTTCTATTGTGGTAACCATCTTTTGTAAATGATCTATAATCATTTTTTTCTATAATCATTTTTAAACTTCCTAAAATATTAACTTATTATCTGTCATATGTATTGCCAGTATTTCCCCCTGATTGGTCACTTGCCTTTTAATTTTATTTATGACAATTTTAAAATGACAATTTATGGAGGCTCAAGTCAGTTTTTCTTCCCATTGTGGTATTTCCCATTGTCAATCACTTTCTTAATCAGAGATAAGCTAAATACTCACTCACATTTTCTTTTAGATATTTTGCAGTTTCATTAAGAAGAATTCTTTGACCCTTTTAGTGTTTCTTTAGTTGTTTTTTTAAATTTCAAAAAAATTTTTTATTCAAGTAGGCTCCAGGCCTAACATGGGGCTCAAACTCCCAACCCTGAGATCAAGAGTTGCAAGGTCTGCCAGCTGAACCAGCCAGGCGCTCAGGGGTTTCTTTAGTTATAAGAAACACAACAATTATTGAAGTTTCTCTTGATAGTTTACCAGGTATTCCATCACTGCCTATGGGTCCTGCTCTCTATTACCACAAATTTTCCTGGCATTCTTACATACAGGTATTTTATATAAATGTATGTTGGTTTCTGAGCTTTCTATCATCTCCCATTGTTCTGTTTCAAGTTTTTATGTTGTGACTTAACATATTCAAATATGGTAAAAATATATCCCCCTTCAATATTTTATTTAGGACAGGCTTGGTTATTTTTACTCATTTTCCAGTTAAGTAGAGTTCATCCTTCATAGTGTAATGTGATCCAACACTCCCTTGCTCACCCTGTTCTATTCCCAGTGCCCCACTGAATAATTTTAGAAGACCGGGTTCTTGTCTGAGCCTCACCACTTTCTAGCTATGTGGCTGTGGGCTCACTTCTCTCCTCTGTGAAATGGTGAGACTCACATATCCTGTAAGGTTGTTATAATGTTCAAATGGAATGATCTGTAGATGCAGCTGGTAAGCAACATAGAAATATGCAAATGCTTTTTTATGATATTTACCAAAGGGACCAGTGAGGCCCAGAGAAGTGCCAGGACTTGCCTAAGTTAATGTGGGAACATGTCTAGAACTAGAACCTTGGGACGTGAGCCAGGGGACTGTGTCCTAGGATCCTTCCAGAGTGCTCTACTGCCTCCAGTATAAGTAGTTCTCCTGTACTGTCCCCTGTAGGTCGTGGCTGGCCAGACCACTTCCCTGGTTCCCCCCAAGCTTCTGAATGCCTGGAAGGGCCATTTGGATAGTGTGGCCGACATCCTGTATGTGGATAGCTTCCAGCTGGTTATCAGTGGTGGCCAGGACGGTGACGTCAAGGCTTGGAAACTCTCCGGTGACACCATTGGTATGGGTCCTACTGAAGCTCAGCCATGCCACATGGCCCATCATGGCCCTGTCCCTGTTAGAACCTGAGCTGGCATAAACCTTATATCCTGTGGGGTGGGGTTTCAGGCTACAGCAGCTGGCTCTGCCCAGACAGTATCACAGGATGTGAGACTTTCCAGTTGTCCATTCAGCAGTCTGTCCATTCATCCATCAACTGTCCATCCACCCACTCACCCACCCCAAATTACTTGCCTGTGTATATTTTTGCAAAGCATATATCTGAGAAGGCACATTCCTTTCTCGTTTTAAAAATAAACTTACTTGTTAAGATATAACATACATAAAGAAAAGCACACAAACCAAAAGGGTTCAGCTTGTGAATTTTCAGAGAGTAAATATATACCCATATAGCTATCACATAAAGAGCATCTTATGCTTTCTTTTTAAAAAAATTATTTATTTGACAGACATAGATCACAAGTAGGCAGAGAGAGAGAGAGGGGTAAGCAGGCTCCCTGCTGATCAGAGAGCCCGATGCAGGGCCATCACAGGACCCTAAGATCAAGAACCGAACCAAAGGCGGAGGCCCAACCCGCTGAGCCACCCAAGCACCCCTCATCTTATGCTTCTTAAGCTTTCTACTTGCATGGTCTGTCTATCAGCTTTTCTGCCCAGCCCCCAGCCTTCATTGTATGGCCACCATATACCCTGTAAAGGCCTGAAGGAAAGAGTTGGTGGGTAGCTGCATACTTGCCCTGTGGCTGGAACATCCTGGGTTATAATCTGTTATGTCGTTCGAGGCTGGTAAAATTTCACAAAGGACTCATCTGGTTTCTCCTCCTCCACAGAGGGCTCATCTTCCTCTCATTACTCTGCCAGGATTGAAAGCAGCCTTGGTATTACCAAAGGTTTATTCCTTTTAGAATTAGTTTACTTCAGTTTCCTTGCATTTTCAGCTCTTATATGTGTAAACACTTTTTGACTATTTTAAATTTATTGCTGCTCTATGATGAAATTCCTCATCTTCTACTTTATAGTCTTGAACATTTTGATTGAAGTTATTTTAAAGTCTGATTAATTCCAGTATCTGTTTCACTTCTGGGTCTATTTATATTGCCTATCATTGCTGATGGTTCCAAACATGACAGAGTAACAAGGACTGGATTTACATTCCCACTTTAAATGACTAAAAGCATGAACAAAATACATATATAACAGTTTCCAGGGATTAGAAAGCAGGCAGCAAAGAATAATAATTCCTGAGGTATAATTTATAGTAAATAAATATACATATATAATAAATATTATACATAATATAATACAAAAGTAGTATAAATTATATATAACATATACAAGTACATTTGTAATATAAATTATATATAATATAGTATAAATAGATGTAACATAATATATAATGTATATAAATATTATGAATATATTTCATGTGTTACAATAGATAGAAGAAAACAGCATATTAAAGAGAGAACTGGAATATGTAAAAAGACCCAAGTTGAAATTAAAAATTAAAAATGACAATGTCTGAGATAAAAATACACTGGATAGGATTAAGAGCAGATTAGATACTATAAAAGAAAAGATTAGTGACTATGAAGACATAGTAATAGAAACCAAAAACAAAAGACTGAGTAAGCTGACATTTTAAGTGTACGACATGATGATTTGGTATATGGGAACATTATGAAATGATTACCACAATCAAGATAATTAATACATCTACACCTCACATAGTTACTATTTTTTTTTTTTTTTGGTGGTGAGAACACTTAATATCTACTCTCAGCAAATTTCAAGTATGCAATATAGTATTGTTAACTGTAGTTACCACGGGGTCAACCTTAACCTCAGCATTTAATTCATCTTATAATTTAAGTTTGTACCCCTTGCCTACATGACTTTTCAACCTATCTCTGTCCTTATACTTAAATTATGCCTTTTTTGGAGCACTTGGGTGGCTTAGTTGGTTAAGCAACTGCCTTTGGCTCAGGTCATGATCCTGGAGTCCTGGGATTGAGTCCCACATCAGGCTCCCTGCTCAGCATGGAGTCTCCTTTTCCTGCTGACCTCTCTCTTCTCATGCTCTTTCTCTCTCATTCTCTCTCTCTCTCTCTCAATAAATAAATAAAATCTTAAAAAATGTAACTCTTTTGAAGAGCATTATATTAAGTCCTATTTTTTTCATTCTGACAATCTTTGCCTTTTAATTGGATATTAATCCATTCAAATATTAAAGAAATTATATGATTTAAGTCTATCGCCTTGATATTTGTTTTCTGTTCTTTGTTCCTTTATTATTCCTTTTCTGCCTTCTCTTGGATTAATCAAGTATTTAAAACAATTATCTTGTTTTATTCCTTTATTAGCTTTTTAATTGTATATTTTTATAATATTCTTTAGCAGTTACTCAAGATTATAATATGCACTCTTGACCTCATACCACTTCTTTTTTTTTTTTCAAGACTTATTTATTTATTTGATAGAGAGAGACAAAAAGAGAAAGTACAAGCAGGGAGAGCAGCAGGTAGACGGAGAGGCAGAGCAGGGAACCCTATGTGGGGCTTGATCCCAGGACCCTGGGATCATGACTTGAGCTGAAGTAGACACTTAACCGACTGAGCCACTCAGGCGCCCTCAACTGATACCACTTCTTGTGCAAGAATCTTACTTTCTTCCTCCCACTGCTCCTTCCATCACTCATGCTCTCTCTCTCTCTCTCAAATAAATAAATAAAATCTTTTAAAAAAGAAAAAAAAAAGAGTTTGTCCCTTAACCAGCTACCCAGGCATCCCTGCTAGTGATTAGTTCCTTAAGCTTTTTCTTATCTGAAAACATCTTTATTTTGCCTTAAAATGTTAAGACTATTTTCCTGGGCATAGAATTCTCAGTGGAATTTTATTTTCTTTCAATACTTTAAAAAAAGTTTTTTTCTATCATCTGTGGTTTCTATATTTTCTTTTGAAAAGTCAGTTGTAAGTTGATACTTTTTTTTTTTTGAGAGAGAGAGAGAGTATGTGAGTGGGGTTGGGTGGAGAGGGGCAGAGGGAGAGGGAGAGAATCTTAAGCAGAATCCATTTAGGCAGACTCCAGCATGGGGCTTGATCTCTTGACCTTGAGATCATGACCTGAGCTGAAACCAAGAATCTGTTGTTTAACCGACTGAGCCACCCAGATGACCCATAAGTTGATACTTTGAAGGTAATTTTTCTTTTTTCTCTGACTGCTTTAGGCTTTCAGCAGTTTGACTATGATGTACCTAAGTGTGGCTTTATTTGTGTTCATCCTGCTCGGAGTTCATGGGTATTTTCAACCTGTGGGTTGCTATTTTTAATCAGTTTTAAAAAATTTTTAAATATTATCTCTTCAGTACTTCTTTGCCCATCCTCTCTCTTCTCCTATTGTGGGGTTCCAGTTACATGTATGTTAGAACATTTGACTGTGCCCCATTTATCTCTCATACTCTGTTCTTTTCTCTCTGTTTTTCTTTTTTTGTTTGTTTTATTTTTTTTCAATCTGTCTTCTGTATGCAGCCTATTAAGTCCATTCAGTTATTTCTTCATTTTGTATGTTTTTTAGTTCTCAAATACCCATTTGGTTATTTCCTATAGAATCCAATTCTTTGTAGAAATTCTCCTTCTTTTCCTTCACTTTGTTCATATTTTCTGTTGTTTTATTTAACTATTTACAATAGTTATTTTAAAGTTTTATCTGAGGGGCGCCTGGGTGGCTCAGTGGGTTAGAGCCTCTGCTTTCGGCTCAGGTCATGATCCTAGGGTCCTGGGATCGAGCCCCATATCGGGCTCTCTGCTCCTAGGAGAGCCTGCTTCCTCCTCTCTCTCCCTGTCTGCCTCTCTTGCCTACTTGTAATCTCTGTCTGTCAAATAAATAAATAAAATCTTAAAAAAAAAAGGCAGGAGATAAAATTCCCATGTGAAAGATATCCTCCCTATATCAGAAAGAAAGAGAAATTCTCATCACCAAGGCATGAGGCCAAGGCCAAGATAAATCTATACAAACCAACCTTGTTAATCTAACCCCTGTCTTTCTAGTTATTTCACTCATATAACTGCTCTAGCCTGAGCCCTTCACCTAGTCATATTTTCACAATTTACTATTCTTTGTCCAACTCAGTATATAAGCATTCAGCTCTGCTTCCTTGGGTCTTAA
>PISX010012614.1:0-60030 GCA_004024625.1 Mellivora capensis
ATTTCTGTACATTGACTTTATATCCTGCCACGTTACTGAATTGCTGTATGAGTTCTAGTAGTTTGGGGGTGGAGTCTTTTGGGTTTTCTATATAAAGTATCATGTCATCTGCGAAGAGAGAGAGTTTGACTTCTTCCTTGCCAATTTGGATACCTTTTATTTCTCTTTGTTGTCTGATTGCTGTTGCTAGGACTTCTAAAACTATGCTGAACAAGAGTGGTGAGAGTGGGCATCGTTGTCGTGTTCCTGATCTCAACGGGAAGGCTGTGAGCTTCTTCCCATTGAGGATGATGTTTACTGTGGGTCTTTCATAGATAGATTTTATGAAGTTCAGAAATGTTCCCTCTATCCCTATACTTTGAAGCGTTTTAATCAGGAACGTATGCTGGATTTTGTCAAATGCTTTCTCTGCATCAATGGAGAGGACCATGTGGTTCTTCTCTCTTCTCTTATTGATTTGTTCTATCACATTGATAGATTTGCGAATGTTGAACCATCCTTGTAACCTAGGGATGAATCCCACCTGGTCATGGTGGATAATCTTTTTAATGTGCTGTTGGATCCTGTTTGCTAGAATCATGTTGAGAATCTTAGCATCCATATTCATCAGTGATATTGGTCTGAAATTCTCCTTTTTGGTGTGGTCTTTGCCTGGTTTGGGGATCAGGGTAATGCTGGCTTCATAAAAAGAGTCTGGAAGTTTTCCTTCTGCTTCAATTTTTTGAAACAGCTTCTGGAGAATAGGTGTTATTTCTTCTTTAAAAGTTTGGTAGGATTCCCCAGGGAATCCATCAGGTCCTGGGCTCTTGTTTTTTGGGAGGTTTTTGATCACTGCTTCAATCTTGGTACTAGATATCGGTCTATTCAGGTTGTCAATTTCTTCCTGGTTCAGTTTTGGAGGTATATAGTTTTCCAGGAATGTATCCATTTCATCTAGGTTGCTTAGCTTATTGGCATATAACTGTTGATAATAACTTCTGATGATTGTTTCTACTTCCTTGGTGTTAGTTGTGATCTCTCCCTTTTCATTCATAATTTTATTAATTTGAGCTTTCTCTATTTTCTTTTGGATTAGTGTGGCCAATGGTTTATCAATCTTGTTGATTCTTTCAAAAAACCAGCTTCTAGTTTCATTGATACGTTCTACTGTATCTCTAGCTTCTACCTCATTCATCTCTGCTCTAATCTTGATTATGTCCCTTCTTATGTGTGGAGTTGGTTTGATTTGTTGTTGATTCTCCAGTTCTTTAAGGTGTAGAGACAGCTGTTGTATTCTGGATTTTTCAATTTTTTGAGGGAGGCTTGGATGGCTATATATTCCCCCTTAGGACCACCTTTGCTGAATCCCATGGGTTTTGGACTGACATGTCTTCATTCTCATTGGTTTCCATGAATTGTTTAAGTTCTTCTTTGATATCCTGGTTGATCCAAGCATTCTTAAGCAAGGCGGTCTTTAGTTTCCAGGTGTTTGAGTTCCTTCCAAACTTTTCCTTGTGACTGAGCTCCAGTTTCAAAGCATTGTGATCTGAGAATATGCAGGGAATAACCTCAGTCTCTTGGTATTGGTTGAGTCCTGATTTGTGACCCAGTATGTGGTCTATTCTGGAGAAGGTTCCATGTGCACTTGAGAAGAATGAGTATTCTGTTGTTTTAGGGTGGAATGTTCTATGTATATCTATGAGGTCCATCTGGTCCAATGTGCCATTCAATGCTCTTGTTTCTTTATTGATTTTCTGCTTGGATGATCTATTATTGAGAGGGCATGTTGAGATCTCCTACTATAAATATATTCATTTCGATATGACTCTTTATCTTGATTAATAGTTTTCTTATGTAATAGGCTGCTCCCATATTGGTGGCATAAATATTTACAATTGTTATATCTTCTTGGTGGATAGTCCCTTTAAGAATGATGTAGTGTCCTTCTGTATCTCTGACTACAGTCTTTAGTTTAAAATCTAATTTATCTGATATGAGAATCACTACTCCGGCCTTCTTTTGAGGCCCATTGGCATGAAAGATGCTTCTCCATCCCTTCACTTTCAATCTGGGTGTATCCTTAGGTTCAAAATGGGTCTCTTGTAGACAACATATGGATGGGTCCTGTCATTTTTTTTAAAGATTTTATTTATTTATTTGACAGAGAGAGATCACAAGTAGGCAGAGAGGCAGGCAGAGAGAGAGAGAGGAAAGGAAGCAGGCTCCCCACCGAGCAGAGCACCCGATGCGGGACTCGATCCCAGGACCCCGAGATCATGACCTGAGCCAAAGGCAGCGGCTTAACCCACTGAGCCACTCAGGTGCCCTGGGTCCTGTCATTTTATCCAATCTGCAACCCTGTGTCATTTTATGGGGGCATTTTCCATTCACATTGAGACTGATTATTGATAATTTACGTTTTTATTGACATCGTGTTACCTTTGAGGTCTTTCTTTCTGTAGATTGTCTCTATATTTCTGTTCAATGATATTCTTAGGATTTTTCCTCTTTTATAGAACCCCCCTTAGTATTTCCTGCAGTGTCGGCTTGGTGGTCGCATACTCTTTTAAGCCTTGCCAGTCTTGGAAACTCTTTATCTCTCCATCCATTTTGCATGTCAGTGTTGCTGGATAAAGTATTCTTGGTTGCATGTTCTTCTCATTTAGTGCCCTGAATATATCTTGCCAGCCCTTTCTGGCTTGCCAGGTTTCTGTGGATAGGTCTGACATTATTCTGATGGGCTTTCCTCTGTATGTAAGGAGCTTCTTTGTCCTAGCTGCCTTCAAGAGGTCTTGCCTACAATTATAATTCTTCATTCTTGCTATTAGGTGTCTCAAGGTCTTTCGAGAATCTATAATCTTGGGGGGAAACCATTCTGCTTCTAGTACATGAATGCTGGTTCCATTCAAGATATTGGGAAAATTTTCTTGGATAATGTGTTCCACTATATCTTCTAGAATTCTTTCTTTCTCCTCCCCTTCGGGGATTCCAATAATTCTGACATTGGAGCGTTTCATGGCATCATTTATTTCCCTGATTCTGTTTTCGTGGCTTCTAAGCTGTTTGTTCCAGGCTTCCTCCTGATCCTTTCTCTCTATCTGTTTGTCCTCCAGATCACTAATTCTATCGTCTGTCTCAGTTACCCTAGCTTTTAGAGAATTTAGATTAGATTGGAACTCATTGAGAGCCTTGTGAACATCATCATTGGTGGCTTTCAGTTCTGCCCTAACAAGGTGAACATCATACCTCTTGGCTTTCAGTTCTGCCCTAATCAATTCCTTTTGGTCATCCATGGCTTTTTCCAACCTAGCTATTGCCTGGATAATTGTTAGCCTGAATTCCCTTTCCGACATATTGTCTATGTCGGTAGCCATTAGCTCTGTTGCAGAAGGCCCATCCTCTGAATTTTTCTTCTGTTGGGCATTCCTCCTCCTAGTCATTTTGGTGAGAGATGGCTGAACGGATGTAGCTGGATGTGTCGACCGTGGTGTAGTCAAGGTGCACCCTGGAACGCTTCTGAGCAATCAGGAGTCCCCACCCAAATGAAAGAAAAAAGAAAAAAAGAGAGAGAGAGAAAGAGAGACAGGAAAAAAAAGGGAAGATAAAAGAGAAGGCTCAGCCCAAATGGGCCCCAAGGTAAGATTTATGAAGTATACAAACAAAAACAGACAAACAAAAAGACTGATAAAAGTATATGACAAGAGAAAGAATATATATATATATATATATATATATATATATATATATATATATATGCAAAAAAAAAAAAAGAACCTCGTGAAAAAGAACCCCAAGTATAAGATTTATATACTATCAGGACAAACACAAATTCACAGAAACATTGGCGGGAGAAAAAGATGAGAGAGTGGTTATAAATTCTCAGTGTGGGCGAGGAAGGTTATTTTGATTCTTCCTAGATGTATCTTGATATCTTTGTTAAAGGACTCGACTTTCCTAAGATAAAGGGGGATTAAAAATTGGTTTACCTATAGGGGTAGCACTGATGGGGGAAAGGGGATTACCTTTAAGTTTAACTCTATATGAATATTAAAAAATAAAAATAAAAAAAGGAATAAACTAAACTAAACTAAGCTAAAATTTAAAAGAAATTACAAAATAGAAAAGCAAAAGAAAAACACAGGTATATGTAACAAAAAGTTCAGGTTAAAAGGTTATTATGAAATTTGATGTACTGGACATCTTACTGTGATGGTAAATAGTTTAAAAATTTGTCTATATTTTTTTAAAAATGAACCAGGATAGTGGGAACGAATTAAAAATAAAAGTTGTATCTATGAAGTAGTGGTCGTTGTTCTTTTGTTGTATTTTTTCTCTCTCTCTTTTTTCTCCTGGTTGGTTTTCTGGGGGAGGGGCCTGCCGCGTGGGTTTTCAGGCAGTGTTTCCTGAGTTAAGTCCTCCTGCCCCCCTCCAGGGGGTGGGCTCTGAGGAAACCCAGCCCTTCAGGCTTTTGTTCTCTGGAGGTTTTTATGTCTGTTCGTTTGTTTTCTCTCCCCTTGGCAGCTCTTGATGGTTTTTGGAGGTTTAGAGGAAAGCAAACTGCACCCCGACCTCCGTCTCAGAGAGAAGCCTCAGTCTGCTCCCCTCTGGGTGCTGCAGAGCACATAAGTTCCCCCTTGGCCACTGGCAGAGCACAGTCCCAGTCGCGGTCCCTGGGGACACAGGAACTCCTGCTTTGTACCCAAAACCACAACAGGGGTGGCTGTCTGGGCAGCTCCGGACCACCAGAGAGGTTCCAAGCAGAGATCGCACACTGAGATGTTCCCGCTGGCCAGGGCTGGGAGAGCCTGGTGTTTCCGGGTCTGAGAGCGCCGAGAGCGCTGGGCTGGCGCCTGGTTGCACCTCTCTCAGGGGAGAGTGTGGGGTGTGCGAGTCTCAGGCTCTGATAGCGCGGCGTGGCACTCGCGTGGAAGAGCGCAAAAAGGCTATGTTTCTGCCAGCTGGCGATGCTCCCAGCCCCTCACTGGACCCCAGTCATTCTCAGGTGCGCTGGCGGGTCGGGGACCAAGACCTGGTTTCTCCACCGCACTCTCTCTGGCTCAGCACCAGGTTAGCTGTCCCAAGTCCGGGGACTTTGCCCCTGTCCCTAACCACCCCGATTCCCTCAATTTCCCCCCCGTGATCCTTTGCTCTGTTTGAGTGCTTTCAACCAGACTCCAAGTTAATGCTGGTCCCCAGACACAGGGGACTCTCGTATTGGGGTATTACTTTCCAATGGGTCGCCTCTGGTGGCTCACTCCCCTTTTAGTTTATCTTCCGATATCAGTCCGATGTTCCCACTCCGCTTTACCTGCCCACTGGTGTCTTATGCCCCCGTAGAGATCCAGACGTGTATAATTCTGATCTCAGGCTGATTTCATGGGTGATCAGAGTTCCTTGGTAGGTAATCAGCTCACTTTAGGGGCCAGGTTGAAAAGGAGCCTCCTCCTACTTCCCCGCCATCTTGTCTCCTGTGTGGACCTATTTTTATTGATTTTGAGGGGGATTTTCTTTGCCTCTTGGATTTTTGATGCTTGCTCCCTTTGCCATATTAGGGAAATTCTCTACAATAATTCACTCAAATATACCCTCTGCCCCTCTCTCTCTTTTTTCTTCTCCTTCTGGAATCCCAATTATTCTAATATTGTTTCATCTTATGGTATCACTTATCTCTTGAATTCTCCCCTCGTGTGCCAGTAGTTGTTTGTCTCTCTTTTGCTCACCTTCTTTATTCTCCATCATTTGGTCATCTATATCACTAATTCTCCTGCTTCACTTATCCTAACAGTAAGAGCCTCCATTTTTTATTGCACCTTATTAATAGTTTTTTTTAATTTCAGCTTGGTTAGATTTTAGTTCTTTTATTTCTCCAGAAAGGGCTTTTATTTCTCCAGACAGGGTTTCTCTGCTATCTTCCATGCCTTTTTTGAGCCCAGCTAGCACCTTGAGAATCGTCATTCTGAACTCTAGATTTGACATATTACCATTGTCCACATTGATTAGGTCCCTAGCCTTCTGTACTGCCCCTTGTTCTTTTTTTTTGTGGTGAGTTTGTCTGCCTTGTCATTTTATCCAGATAAGAATATATGAATGAGAGAATAAAATACTAAAAGGGTGGCAAAGACCCCAGAAAAATGTATGCTAACCAAATCAGAAGAGACCCCAAATGGGGGGGAGAAGAAAGGGGGTAAAAATAAATTAAAAAAAATATATATATACATATATTAGACTGGTGAATAGAACAGAGCCACCCACTTGATTTGGGGTGTATTTTGGTCTCTTAGAAGAAACTACTTCCCAAAATTTTCAAGAAAGAAAAACATACATATATAAGGGTAAAATAAGGGTAATCATGAGGAAGGGATGGAATATGACTGTAAAGATGAAAATTTAAGAAAATTTTTAAAAAAGGAATTGATAAGTTGGTTGAAAAAAGAAAGAAAAAGAAAGTGGTGAGAATTTGCTTAGGCTGGAGACTAGAGCAAAGCCCTTTGGCTAGATTTAGGTTATATTTTGATCTATTAGAAAAAATTGTATCCCAAAAATTTTTAGAAGAAAAAACCCTATATGTATACAAAAAATAAAGTTAGATACAGTGAAGGATAAAATATGACTATAATAATGAAGGTTTAAAAAGATTTTTTTAAGAAAGGTATTGTTAAGATAAACTAGATTAAAAATGTTAAAAGAGGAAAGAGGACAAGTTAAAATTAGAATAAGAAAAAAATAAAATTAAAAAAATTTAGGGACGCCTGAGTGGCTCAATTGGTTAAGCAGCTGCCTTCGGCTCAGGTCATGATCCCAGTGTCCTGGGATCGAGTCCCACATCAGGCTCCTTGATCTGCAGGGAGCCTGCTTCTCCCTCTGACTCTGCCTGCCATTCAGTCTGCCTGTACTCGCTTTCTCTCTCTCTCTCTCTGACAAATAAATAAATAAAATCTTTAAAAAAAAAAGAAGAAAAAAAATTGAATTAACTTTCCAAGACTAAAGAATCATGGGAAGAAAGCCATGAATTCCATGCTTTGCTTTCCCCTCTTCTGGAATTCCACTCTTCTCCTTGATTAGTGAGCTTGGTCTTGGCTGAATGTTCTTGCTGATCTTCTGCAGGAGGGGCCTGTTGCAGTGATTCTCAAATGTCTTTGCCCGTGGCGGAACTGTGAGGCCCTTGCCAGGAGCCTGGCTAAATAGTCTGCTCCAGTTTGCTCTCGGGAGCTTTTATTCCCTGAACACTTTCCATAGAGCTCTGGAGGACGGAATGAAAATGGCAGCCTCCCAATCTCTGGCCCTGAGGAGTGGAGAACTTGGGGCCCCACTCCTCAGTGCACCCTTGGAGAAAAGCAGTCAATCCCTCCTGTCTCCCTGGTCTCTGGCTGCACTCTGTGCTCACCTGACCTGTGACCTGACCTGTGACACCCAACTAAGATATTTACTATATCTCTGTTTGGAGTCACCAAACACAGCAGATTCTTACCTCCAGAGAAGGAAGGTGAGTCTCCCCAGATCTGCCACTTGTGGGGTCCCTGCTCAAAGAGCAGAGGCTCGAATGTGCCATGGATCACAGTTTAAGGTGACTTCAAGCTGAGAGCTCACTCCTCGGCCTTGTCTCTGTAGCCAGCTTCCCCACTCTGATACCTGCAAGCTCTGCTACACTCAGACACCCCCGATCCTTGTGTGACCCCGTGGGACCTGAAACCACACTGTCCTCAGGAGGGCTTCACCCCCGCTTAGCCATGGAGCAGACTTTTAAAAGTTCAGATTTTGTGCCCCACTGCTCTGCCGCTTGCCGGGAGCCAGCGCCCCCCCACCCCCCGCCATCTATCTTCCCGTTGCTTCGGATTCACTTCTCTGCACCTCCTACCTTTCAGAGAGTGGTCGATTTTCTGTTTCTAGAATTGTTGCTCTTCTTCTCTTCCATCTCCTGTTGGGTTTGTAGGTGTTCAAAATGGTTTAATGACTATCTAGCTGAACTTCTGCAACCTGATGTCATCTCAGTCTGCTACTCCTCCACCATCTTGACTCTCCTATGCAGAAGCTTTTTATTTTGATGTAGTCATAATAGCTTCTTTTTTATTTGTTTCCCTTGCCTCAGGAGACATATCCAGAAAAATGTTACAACTGATGTCAGAGAGATTACTGCCTGCACTCTCTCCAGGAATTTTATGGTTTCAGGTCTCACATTTAGGTCTTCAGTCCATTTTGAGTTTATTTTTGTGTATGGTGTAAGAAAGTAGTCAAGTTTCATTCTTTGTAATATAGCTACCCAGTTTTCCCAACACAATTTGTTGAAGAAACTGCCTTTTTCCCATTACATATTCTTCCCTCTTTTGTTGAGGATTAATTGACCATATAATCATGGGTTTGTTTCCCGGTTTCCATTCTATTCCATTGATTTATGTGTCTCTTTTTGTGCCAGTACCATTTTTTTTTTTTGGTAATTACAGCTTTGTAATATCACTTAGATTGAAATCCAGATTTGTGATACCTCAGTTCTTCAATTTCTTTTATTAGTGTTTTATTGTTTTCAGAGTACAGGTCTTTCATCTACTTGGTTAGGTTTATTCCTAAGTATTTTATTATTTTTGGTGCAATTGTAAATGGGTTTGCTTTCTTCTTCTCCCTTTCTGCTGCTTCATTATTAGCATGTAGAAATGCAACAGGTTTCTGTACATCAATTTTGTTTCCTGTGACTTTACTGAGTTCATTTAATAGTTCTAGTAATTTGGGGATGGGTATAGGGTTTTCTATATGTAATGTTTTGTTACCTGCAAATAATGGAAGTTTTACTTCTTCCTTACCAATTTGGATGCCTTTTATTCCTTTTTACTGTATAGTTGCTAAGATGATGATTTCCAGTACTGTGTTGAATAAAAGAAAGAGAGGACACCCTTGTCTTTTCCTGGTCTTAGGAGGAAAGTTCTCAGCTTTACACCGTTGAATAGGATGTTAGCAGTGGGTTTTCATATATAGCCTTTATTATGTTGAGATATTCTTTCTCAGTCTACTTTATTGAGGTTTTTTTTTAAAGATTTTATTTATTTATTTGACAGACAGAGATCACAAGTAGGCAGAGAGACAAGCAGAGAGAGAGGAGGAAGCAGGCTCCCCGCCAAGCAGAGAGCCTGATGCAGGGCTCGATCCTCAGACCCCAGGATCATGACCCAAGCCAAAGGCACAGGCTTTAACCCACTGAGCCACCCAGGCGCCCCTATTAAGCGTTTTTATCAGGAACGGATGTTGTCCTTTCTCAAAAGCTTTTCCCACATCTATTGAAATGATCCTATGATTTTTATCCTTTCTCTCATTGATGTGTTGTACCACATTTATTGTTTTGTGAATACAGAACCCTTGCATTCTGGAATAAATCCCACTTGGTTGTGGTTAGTTATTTTTTAATGTATTATTAGATTTGGCTTGCTAATATGTTGTTGAGGATTTTTGCAACTACATTCATGAGATACATTGGCCTGTAATTCTCTTTTTTGTAGTGTCTTTATCTGGCTTTGGTATCAAGGTAATGCTCACCTCACAGAATAAATTTGGAAGTTTTCCTTCCTCTTCTGTTTTTTGGAATAGTTTGGGAAGAATAGGTATTTACTCTTTTCTTTTTTTTTTTTTTTTTTTTTTTTTTTTTTTTTTTTTTTTTTTTTTTTTTTTTTTTTTTTTTTTTTTTTTTTTTTTTGGTCTGGCCACTTTATTTTAGATGAGGAAACACAAGCCCAGAGAAAAAAAAGTAGCTTCTAAATCACATATGGTAAAGTTAAATCAGAACTCAGGTTTCCCCAAAACGAACAGAGATGTACATCCATATTATTTAAAATAACTTGAACAAGCACCCTAAGTGAAAATGACTTCACAACCTCTCAGATTAACTCCACACCAAATTCACCCTACACTGTGAGAACCTTTAATGTGTTCATACTAGAACAATAGGCACTGTTTTCTTCTGTTAATAAAGATATTCACCCATAGAATGCAAACAAAGGTTTTTTTAAAGATTTTATTTATTTGACAGAGAGAGATCACAAGTATGCAGAGAGGCAGGCAGAGAGAGAGAGAGGGAAGCAGGCTCCCTGCTGAGCAGGGAGCCCAATGTGGGACTCGATCCCAGGACCCTGAGATCATGACCTGAGCCGAAGGCAGCGGCTTAACCCACTGAGCCACCCAGGCACCCGGTTTTTACAAAAATCACAATCCATGACTGCTTTCATAACCTCTACCCACAAGGCCTGTGAAGAGATTGCATTAATCTGAGGATCATAGACTATGGAAGTTACACTTCTACTGACAGGACTTCTAAGCTTTTTATAGGCATTCTTTACATTCTTCAGTAACAGTTACACAGGTCAGAATAACTTTGTTAAATATATGGTTACACTTATTTGTGAAGCATAACAAATAACACAGAGGACATGGGGAGATGAAGAGAAGGGAGTTGAGGGAAATTGGAGGGGGAGATGAACCATGAGAGACTATGGACTCTGAAAAACAACCTGAGGGTTTTGAAGGGGCAGGGGATAGGATGTTGGGGGAGCCAGGTGGTGGGTATTAGGGAGGGTACGCATTGCATGGAGCACTGGGTGTGGTGCAAAAACTATGAATTCTGTTACGCTGAAAAGAAATTTTTAAAAAGTTTTAAAAAAATAAAATAAAATAAAGAACCACCCAAGCACCCCAAATCTGTATTATTTTTTACTCTTCTTTAAATGTTTGGTAGAGGGACACCTGGGTAGCTCAGTTGGTTAAGTGTCTGCCTCTTGATTTTCAGATCATGATCTTGGGGTCCTGAGATTGTGCCCCACATTGAGCTCCCCACTCAGCAGGGAGTCTGCTTAAGATTCTCTCCCTCTGCTTCTTCCCTCCTTCTCTCTCTGTAAAATAAATCAATAAAATCTTAAAAAAAATAAAATAGCACATATAGAATGGAGCATTGGATGTGGTGCATAAACAATGAATCTTGGAACACTGAAAAAATAAAATTTAAAAAATAAAGAAATAGAGAAAATAAAAAAATAAAATAAATATTTGGTAGAATTCAACTGTGAAGCCATGTGGTCCTGGACTTTTTTTGTTGGGAGTTTTTTGATTACTGATTCAATTTCATTGCTGGTAATCAGTCTGTTCAAATTTTTCATTTCTTCCTGGTTGAGTTTTGGGAGATTATATATTTCTGGTAATTTATCTACTTCTTCTAGGTTGTCCAATTATATGTTGGCATATAATTTTTCATAATATACTCTTACAATCCTTTGTATTTTTGTGATTTTGGTTGTTATTTATCCCCTTTTATTTGTGATTTTGTATATTTGAGTCCTCTGTTTTTCTTCTTGATGAATCTGGCTAAAAATTTATCAATTTTATTAATCTTTTCAGAGAATCAGCTCCTGATTTCATTGGTCAGTTCCATTGTTTCTTTAATTTCTATATTATTTATTTCTGCACTAATATTTATTATTTCCTTCCTTCTCATGGTTTGGGGTTTTGTTTGCCCTTCTTTTTCTAGTTCCTTTAGGTTTAAGGTGAGGTTGTTTATTTGAGATTTTCCTTCCTTCCCGGGATAACCTTAGAATTCCTATAACTTCCATCTTAGAAGAGCTTTTGCTGCATCCCAAACCTTCTAGACCTTGTGTTTTCATTTCATTTGTTGTCACACACTTTTTGATTTTTTTCTTTGACTTCTTGGTTGGCTCATTTACTGTTTAGTAGCATGTTATTTAACCTCCAGGTTTTTGTGCTCTTTCCAGATTTTTTTTCTTGTAGTTGATTTCTAGTTTCATAGCATTGGGGTCAGAAAAGCTGTATGGTATGACTTCGATCTTTTTTAATTTGTTGAGACTTGTTTTCTGCCTAATATGTGATTTATTCTGAAGAATGCTCCGTGCGCACTTAAAAAGAATGTGTATTCTGCTCTTTCAGAGTGGAATGTTCTGTATATATCTGTTAAATCCATCTGGTCCAATATGTCACTCAAAGCCACTGTTTCCTTATTGATTTTCTGTTTGGATGATCTATTTATGTAAATTGGGTATTAAAGTCCCCTACTGGGGTGCCTGGGTAGCTCAGTTGGTTAAGCAGCTGCCTTCAGCTCAGGTCATGATCTCAGGGTCCTGGGATGGAGCCCCACTTCAGGCTTCCTGCTCGGCAGGGAGTCTGCTTCTCCCTCACCCCACCCCCAGCTTGTGCTCTCTGGCTCACTCTGTCTCTCTCAGTAAATAAAGCCTTTAAAAAAAACAAACTCCCCTACTATTATTATATTACTATTGTTTATTTAGTACTTAAGTTTTAAATTACCTCAAATTTTAAAGTTTAAATTACTATAATTTATTTCCTTTATGTTTGTTATTACTACTTTAAACATTTGGGTGCTCCCATGTTGGGTGCATAAATATTGAAAATTGTTATATCTTCTGCTGTGTTGTCCCCTGAATGATTATATAGTGTCCTTCACTGTCTCTTGTTACAGCTTCTGTTTTAAAGTTTATTTTGCCCAATATAAGTATTGCTACCCCAGCTTTCTTTTCACATCCAGTTGAATGATAAATATTTCCCCATCCCTTCACTTTCAATCTACATGTGCCTTGATTGGTCTGAAATGAGTATCTCATAGACAGCATATAGAAGGGTCTTTAAAAATATATATATATATATACATATGTATATATGTATATATATATATATATACATACACATATACATACATTTCCATCCTTCCTTTGCTCTCTTCTCATAGTTAGTTGTCTTTCTTAGTGACATATTTTGATTCTTTTCTATTTATTTTTTGTGTTCCTATTACTGGTTTTTGATTTGTGATTATGATTAAGTTTGTATATAACATCTTCTGCATAAACAGTCTATATTAAGTTGATGGTCACTTAAGTTTGAACCCATTTTTTACTCTTCCTCCCCCCACGTTTTAGGTATATGGCATCATACTTTACATCCTTTTATTTTGAGTCCCATCACTGATTTTTTTCAGATACACTTATTTTTACTGCTTTTGTGCTTCTTTACCTTTCTTACTCTTGTTTATGGTCTTTCCTTTTCATTTAATGAGTCCCTTTTAACATTTCTTATAGGGATGATTTAGTGGTTATGAATTCCTTTAACTTTCATTTGTCTGAAAAATTATCTCTCCTTCTACTCTGAATGATGGTGTGGCTGGATAGAATATTCTTGGCTGCAGGTTTTTTGCTTTCAACATTTTGAGTATATAATGCCATCCTCTTCTAGCCTGCAAAGTTTCTGCTGAAACTTCTGCTGATAACCTTATGGGGTTTCCCCTTGTATGTAACTGCTTTCTTTTCTCTTGCTGCTTTTAAAATTCTTTCTTCATCACTACTTTTTGCATTTTAATTATGATGTGTCTTAGTGTGGCCCTCCTTGGGTTGATTTTGTTGGGGGCTTTCTGCCTCCTGGATCTAGATTTCTATTTTCTTTCCCCAGATTTAGGAAGTTTTCAGCTATTATTTATTCAAATAAATTTTCTGCCCCGTTTTGTCTCTCTTCTCCTTCTGAGATCCCTATAATGCAAATGTTTTCACACTTGAAGGTGTTGCTAAATTCCCTAAATCTGTTCTCATTTTGCATTTTTTTTCTCTCACCTTCTCAGCTTGATTACTTTCCATTATTTTCTCCTCTAGGTCACTGATTCATTCTTTTGTTTCATCTAATCTACTATTTATTCCATCTTATGTGTATTTTTAATTTCATTTACTATGTTCTTCATCTCTGATTGGTTCTTTTTTTCTCATTGTTCAGGGTCTCATTGAAGTACTCCACTCTTTCATCAAGTCCAGTGAGTATCTTTATGACCATTACTTTAAATTCTCCGTCAGGCATATTATTTACCTCCATTTTGCTTAGGTCTCTTGCTGTGATTTTGTCCTTTTCTTTCATTTTTAATGTATTCCTCTGTCTTTTTTTAAATATATATTTTTTTAATTTTAGAGAGAGTGTATGAGCAGGGGTAGGGGCAGAGGGAGAGAAGCAGACTCCTGGCTGAGCATGAAGCCCCACGACACTGAGATCATGACCTGAGACAAAATCAAGAGTCAGATATTCAACTGATTGAGCCACAGGCACCCATCCTCTGTCTTCTCATTTTGTCTAACTTTCTGTGTCTATCTCTCTGTGTTAGGAAAGAAGGCTACATCTGCTGTGCTTGAAATTAATGGTCTTATGAAGAAGAGGTCCTATAGTGCCCTGAAGTGCAGTGTCCCCAGTTCACCAGAACCTGGTGCTTAGAGGTGTCTCCTAAGTGTGTTGCATGTGCCTTGATATTGGGGCTGGCCTGCCTTTTCTTTCAGTCCAATCATGTGCAATGGTTTTCTTTTACCTGTTGTGGATAGTGTTTGGTCCCTGTGGTGTTAGTGGGTCAGTGTGAGGACATCTTGGGTTTTAGTTGAGTCAGAGCAGGTGTTTACCAAAGTTGCAGTAACACCAAACTGCAGAGAATTTTCCTTGTGTCATCCCCTGAGAAGCTTTCATTGGTGGGTAAGGTCTGCAGTCAGATCAGCTATCTGCATCCAGCCTTCTGCTGGGTCCCCATCTGACTGGTGTGTGTTCTTATCTGTCCCTTTCTTCTGCAGCAGGAGTCACACTGGAGTGTTGCTGGCCACTGTAGGGACAGCTTACACACTCCCAGGCCTACAGCACTGCCCTCTATGGGCTCTGGCAAGAGCATTTTGGAGAGAGTAGATCCACCAAAGCAGTGCATGGGTGTGCAGGTGGGGGCAACAATTCTAGCAAGTTAGGTAGCAAGTTTTGCAGGGGGCCACATGTTCATGATGGGGAGAAATGGACAGAAATGGTGCCTGCCAGTTCCTTTTATTTAGAAGTGTTCCCCAGGGCCTCTGTCCCTCTGGGACTCACTCTGAAAATAGTAAATAACTCTCCTTCTTGTATGCCCCAGGTGCCTTTCAAGCTACTGCTTCTATTCTGTATCTCCTTGTCCTATTTACTGTGCTGTCTCTTTAAGGGTGGGGACTCAGTTTCTTCTCACCTTCCTGGCCCCTCCCTTTTTAAAATATTTATTTCACAGACAGAGATCACAAGTAGGCAGAGAGGCAGGGATGGGGGAACAAGGCTCCCTGCTGAGCAGAGAGCCCAAAGTGAGGCTCAATCCCAGGACCCTGGGATCATGACCTGAGCCGAAGGCAGAGGCTTAACCCACTGAGCAACCCAGGTAACCCTTTTAACACTGAGCCCACTGGTTTTTCTGAAACTCCAGGTTTTAAGTCAGACTTGTTGTAAGAACTCATGGAATTCAGCCACTCTTGTTTTCAAAGCCAAATATTATAGAGATTCATCTTCCGCCTACAGGCTCTCCAGCATGGGGGATCTGTTTCTCTTGCCTTTCCATGCCTCTGGCATCTCTGACTCCTACGGATAGTCCAGAGATTCTGTTTCATTCTGGGCCATGCCTCTGCCCTTCCTACCCTCTTCAATGTGGCTTCTTCTGTACATTTAGTTGTGGACCTTATTCTGCCATGCTTCAGGTCATCTTCTGGGTTATTTACACTGATGTGAGTGTTAACTAGTTATTCTTGTGGGATGAAGTGAGCCTAGGGTCCTCCTATTCCACTATCTTCCCTGGAAGTCTCCATGTACAGTTCACTTTTAAAATAATATACAAAAGATAAAAAGGAAGTGAGGATAGGGAATAACTTGCTCAAAATCATATATATATAAAGTGATGGAGCTACACTTTGGGCTACATGAATCTGTAGCCCAGATTCATCACGTGTAAAGTCTGTTTCACACTTGAGCCTGCATCAGAATCTCTGGAAGGGGTTTTCAAACAGCTTTTTGGACTCACCCCTAAAATTTCTGAGTCAGATATTCCAGGATGGGACCAGATAATTTGCTTTTCTAATCAGTTCCCAGGTGAAGGTGATGTCAGTCCAGTAATCACACTGTGAGAACCACACACTTCACCATAACCCCCATTTTTGAGGTCAACAATTTGGAAAAATAATGATTTTTAATGTGTCATGAGTTTTGACCACAGTGATCTGGCCATTGTCTTTTTTTTTTTTTTTTTTTTTTTGGCTAGAAGAGGAATGTGAATTTGATTTTTCCACTTGTTCTTCCACAGACACCAGAGAACAGAAAGTCCTTTGAATCAATCTATTATGTTAGTGATTTCCCCACTGGGAAAACGGGCTCCATCTCCAACTGTCTTCAGTTTCTGTATTACCACTTCTGAGGCCCTGTAATATTCAGGTTCAGGAGTGAAATCTGACCGAACAGACTGAGAAAAAGAAAAAAAAGGAATTATTTCAGGATTAATATGTTTACACAAATTCAGTGGCTGGCAAGTAGTGGTTACCGTGTCACTGTGGAAATATCTGGACAATCTTAACAGCATACTGAAGGGTTCAAAGGAAGTCTGTGTCTAAAGAGTTGAGCTGACAACTTAATTTAAATGTTATAAAACCTCAGTGTTATCATCTATGCCCTGTACAAACCTGATGATAGAAAACATCACAATCTTACAAATATGGTACCCAACTTAGCCTTTATCCTTTCTGTTGTGTCTCATTTCTTTTTAAATAATGAGCCATGTAGTCACTGACTTTTTGTTACATATCTCATCACCTTCCTGTGGAAAATACTACCCTTCACAACAGTTCACATCTGAAAGAATAAATGCTTTTGTCCACTGTAAAACATGCTCTAAATTACTGAATTTAGAGGTGTTCCATTTAAAAGGGGGGTATAGAAATGTCATTGGAAGTTTAGTAAAGATTGGTTCAGTGCATTTATTCTGATTAGCACCAAGGGCTTCACAAATGTTCAGACATGGAATGCTAATAAATCAATTACTCTATAGGAGCAAATCACTTGAGTAGGTGCATTAACGTCCCTGAACCACTAGGCTACCAATTAGTAACAGATTGCTTCTTTGTGCTTACTGGTGACTCACTGCAGATAATGCCACCCTGTGATGTTTAATACATTCCTAAGGCAGGATCCAGTAATCATCATCATTGTTATTTATTAGATTTATAAAAGTGCCCCTTTCCTAGCCCTCCACATCAGGGAGCCAGTACAAAAGTGAAAGCATTTCAAATAAATAAATTGGAATTACCAAAAGTAATTGGTAGATTTTTTTGTAGTCTATTACACTTAAGGTAATGCTAGCTGCTCATAACAAGGGTGACTTATAATGGCTCAAGTGTTATAGAAATTATTTCTCTATGTTTTAAAAGAGCTGTTCCTAGTCAACAGGTGATTGTCCTCAGTGAAGGTTAATTTTATGTCAATTCTTGTCTGGGCCACGATACCCAGATATTTGGTGAAACTCTACTGTGAATGTTGCTGTGGAAGTATGTCTTAGAAGAGATTAACATTTAAATCAGTAGGTTTTGAGTAAAGCAGATTTACCCTCCATAATATGGGCGAGCCTTATAAAAGTAGTCAAAGGCTCTCAGAGAAAAAGACTGATGTCCCCAAGGAAGAGGGAACTCTGCCAGCAGACTGCCTTTGGAATTGAGCTACGTAAACTCTTCCCTGGGTCTTCAGCCTGCCTGCCTACCCTGCAGATTTTGTACTTGCTAGCCTCCACCACTGTGTGAATGAATTCCCTAAAATCTCATTTTCTCTCTCTCTCTCTCTCTCCTCTCTCTCCTTCTCCCTCTATCCCTGTCTCTGAATAATACATCTTACAAGGTGTAATTCAGGCACCAAGTCCCCTTCTATCCTGTGGCTCTGTTGTCCTCAGTACATGTCTCTCAAGGTTTCCGTGGTTATCTTTATGATGACTGAAGTAGGAGAAGGTTTATGGAGAAGTGTATGTGGGAATTATTTATAGGCCATTCTACTCACATTCCATTGACTAGAAGTTAGTCACATGACTACTTATACCTGCAAAGTAGACTGGAAAATGTAATGTTATCTAAAGACAGGCAGGTCTGATGAGTCCCGAAATATCACTGCTTTATTTCTTTGAGAGTAAGAGTGAGTTTATTGCTTTGAGAGTGAGAGAGAGTGATAGAGAGCAAGCAAGGGGAGGGGCAGAGAGAGAGAGAAAGAGAATCTCAAGCAGACTCTGCACTGAGCATAAAAGAGCCCAACACAGGACTCAGTCTCATGACCCTGAGATAATGACCTGAGTCGAAACCAAGAGTCAGGCACTTAATCAACTAAGCCACCCAGGTGCCCTAATATCATTGCTTTAGACAACAAGTCTTCACTGTCAGAAGTAGAACAACTCTGAGAAGGGCTCTGAGGTTTATTCACCATCTTACTATATGTTGCTGACATTTCTCATTCATCAGGGCTAGTCTCTTCTCCAAAGACCAAGATAGCTTCCTGAAAGAAAAAATTAGTCTCCTCTAAAGTAAGGCACTCTTTTTACTTACCATTATATTCACCATTACATCCCTGAAATCAACCATAAATCTGAGCACATAGAAATAATTCTATCAGTACTTTTGCATAAATGAATGAAAGACAAGGTCTCTTAAATTAAAGAATTTTATATTTGGGATGCAGTAAAAATTCTAGAAATGATCTACCAATTTTCTCACTTGATAGAGAAGTAAACTACATTTTTAGAATGTAAGTATTTTATTCAAGGTCATATAACTATCTATGAATTGAATTCAGATAAGAACTACTCTCACCAAATCAAAAACTAATGATGTACTATATGCTGGCTAACAACATTCAATTATAAAATTCAAATTAAAAAAAAGAACTAGTCTCACTAATTCCCAGCCCAATGAGTATAGCACAGTGGTTCTAGGCCAAAAATTTTAGATAAATAGATCAATTTAATCTTCATACAATTATTACATAATCATATGTTATTATATAAGCATTTAATTATTAGATGATATGTGTATCTTATACAAATAATTATTCATATAGGAGGATACATATGAAACCACTCTTATCTTTCTCTACTCCCAAAAATCCTTATCTCCAAAACCCTCTATGTCTTGGCGTTGCAACTTCATTTGTGTTCTGTTTGGTATTTTGTCCTTTTTTTACCACTGATTTCCTGCCCCACCCCACCCAATGCCCACCTTCTCTGCCTCCTGACACTCTTCTCTATAGGTCTACACGTGACTTCCTGTTTGTGTAACTGTCCCTGGCAGAACCAGGATGTCAGAATAGAGGGATGGTGAAAAGGGCCAGTGATATTTGCTCAACTGTGCATCACCAAGTGGAGGTGAACCTGGCCATGTTTTCACCTTCAGACAATCTATCTCAATCATATTTTCTACATTCCCCAATTCCTAGTGAAACATTTTTCTTAACTGTAGGAGAAGAAATAAACAAAAAGATCCTCTGTACATGATGAGGGCATATACAATCAGGGCATTAGGAGTTTGTTTGCTTCTGTGCTTGTATTGTCAAAGAATGGTGAGGATAATGAAAATTACCATCTTTTGAGAGCTTACCATTGGGCAAGCATTGATGAATCACACAAACCCACCATACACTCTCTTGGGATCATTCAACAGTGTGTGCTTCCTGACTGAGAACAAAAGGATAGTCTCTAAGGCAGAGAACAGAACTGGACCACATCAAAACTGAAATCATGACTATGGCCCAACTGTCATCATAAATATTTCCTTGTAGACATCCCAGGGGTTCACAATGGTGTGCCAGGATACACCAGGGCAACATAGCAAGTTTATACCAGTGCCATGAGGTATTTACATTTTTCCAGGGACCATCTGACTCCATGTGAATTCCTAATTTGAGATAGTTCAGTTTCTTCATTAGATTGCTGCTTTCCTTTTGATGACATCATATTTCACCACTATAAGAAAAAGCAAGTACTGCCTGAAAATCAATATAAAATAAGAAATGAGCATTGTAATGTCCAATAGGACTACTAGATCAAGAAGCTATTCAGTGTCCAACAGGTGTTAAACTGTTAGACTATAAATACTTATTAAGTTATTTAGACCTAACTATTTAATAAATGAAACTATTTGGTATTTGTTTTGGCCTATGTGCCCTGTGAATAAATTACTGAGATTCTAAGTGTGGTGTGAACTGAGAAAGTTAGGGAACCTCTTGTGGACTTCATTATTTCTGAGGAGAGGCAATAAAGTGTGGGTTTCGTGTCTTGAGCTCCCTCCCACTGTTTCCTCTCATAATTGCCTTAGTCCAGAAGCAGCAGCCCCATGGACCCAACCTACACATGCTCAAAAACTAAAACGGTGGCCTCCATTATGCTCACTATTGTTTCCTAACATCCTCTTATATCAGAAGGATTTGCAAAGACTATCTGAGCTGATGTCTGCTTGCTACAAACAAACACAAGTAATAAAAGTAATGAACCTCTCCAAAGTCTCAAGGATCACATTTCTGATCAAAACTGCTTCAGTGCCTTCCTATCACCTTTCCAACTGTATTTAAGCAGTGGTACACTCAGTGACTTTGTTAAGTGGCCTTTGTTCCTTCTCTGCAGTTTTCCCCCAGGAGTTATGTTCAATGCCTGAGAGCACTGGGGGTCACACCCATATTCTTTCAGCTTCCATAGTTGCATTTTATTGGACTGAATGGCCAAGTATTTAAACCAATATTTGGGCAAAACTTAAAAATCAATCATTATAGAAAGGACTTTGGGAACACAAGAATTAAATATTAAATGTTTCAAAGAAAATGGAATTAGTATTCCAGTATAAAAAGTCACAGTCTTTTTTTTTTTTAATTTGGGGGAAGAAATCATTTCTTAACCTTGTCAGTTACTGAAGTGCTCCTTCAGTCACTATTCTGTACATCTGTGAGATGAAATAGATACTTGGTCCAAGAATCAGCATTTTTAATGTATATCCCAGGTGGTGCTGATTCAGCATGTCACAGATTTCATGTATGGAAAACATTAGCCTAAAGACAGGAACAGACCTCTAACTAGGATGATGGGTAGAACCAGTGAGAACCCAACTGGTGTACCCTAGGACCAGTCCAGAAGGTGAACAGACCCCACCCTCCAGTTATGCTGTGCATCAGATAGATGAGAATATCAACCAAGAATCTTAGAGGGGAAATAAAAAGAAGGGGCATAGTCCAAATATTATTCTGTTATTCATGTCTTCGTTCCAGACTGTATGATCTGTCACTTGATGATGTCATCAGCCCTGAACTCTAAGCCAAGAAATGTGGGTTTTTATCAAGGCTCTGTCACTGCAGTGCTCTGGGGTACTATGCAGTCCACTAGTCCAGGCATCAGCTGCTTCCTGTATATTGGAAAAATAACAGGTAAAATTGTTATCTCTAAGTTCTCCTGGGACAGTGAGAAGCCTGCAAATTTCAAATCAAAAGACCTGAATTCAAATTCCAGCGCAGCCCTTTACTGACTCTATATAAATTTGTGCAAGTTACTAAATTTCTCTGAAGTCCAGTTTTCTGGGAAAGATACATTTTTTTCTGGGGAAGATCGTAACTATTTTACTACATAGTCAGTGCTCAATTTTTAAATTGTGTCCCTAAGGTTCAATATTTTTTAAAACTATAATACTTATTTTATAAAATGATAATTTGTACTAATTTTGATAATATGTTGTTACCAGTACATTTAATTATTACTTTGTTATTAAATTTTTCATTGTACATATCTCATCTCTCCCAGGAGACTAGATTTGTTGAGAGTAGGGTTTTACAGGGCATTTTTACTGTACTACTGTTCTTAGGGTGACTAGCCATCTCAGTTTGCCTGGGACAAAAGAAGTTCCCAGATATGGGACTTTCATTGTTAAAACCAGGAAAGGCCCAGGTAAAGTGATGAGTTGTTAATCCTGCTTTACATCTACCTTCATATCTGGTTAAATACCTAATAAACATAAGATGGATAAATGAATTATTCTTCCCCACTTCAATTTTAGTCACTGCTTTCATTTGTTTATCATTATATAAGTAATACAACAAATCATAAAGAAGTATAATTAATCACACTAATAATCAAGTTATAGTTATTTTCTATTAAAGAAGGATTCAGTTTTTGTTCATAATATATATATATTTTTTAAAGATTTTATTTCTTTATTTGACAGAGAGATTACAAGTAGGCAGAGCAGCAGGCAGAGAGAGAGGGGGAAGCAAGATCCCTGCTGAGCAGAGAGCCTGATGCAGGGCTCGATCCCAGGACCCTGGAATCATGACCTGAGCCAAAGGCAGAAGCTTAACCCACTGAGCCACCCAGGTGCCCCTGTTCATAATACATTTGTTTTATTTTGCTAAACGGATAATCTTTGTGACAAAAATTGTTAATAGAAAGTGGTATTCTCAATAATAAGACCTAATGGTGGTTTGCTCCTAAAGTTTAGGGTTTACAGTAATTTTTTGCAAAATATATAAAACTACTCTAAAGACAAAGTGCCAAAGAAACATAAGGATTTAGTTTTAAAAGAGTTTAAATTATTGTGACTTTTTGCATTAAGTAGACTTCTGAGTACCTTCTCTCTTAAGTACTCTTTCTTCCCTCCAAGAATGCAATTCTTAAAATTTTAAAACTGCTTAAGCAATTTGGGATTCCTCTGGGATTTTGATGCCAAAGCCTCCACTGACATTTTGAGGAGTTAATGGTTATAATTACTTTGCCTGTAGCAATATCACTGCCTTTAAAATAAAAGCCTCAGGACTTTTTTCTAATGTATTAGATTACATTCTATTCAAAAGGACAGGATTTATTATACAGAAAAATGTACTAAGGGTACACTGATCTTTCTTCCAAAAGTCTATTTTTCTAACATGAGTCTTAAAACTATTTTCACACACTTGTGGAAAAAATTTATTCCTCTAGTTCTCCATTTAAAAAAAAAATCAAAGTTTCGGGCACCTGTGTGGTTCAATCGGTTAAGTGTCTGGTTCTTGATTTCAGCTCAGGTCATGATCTCAGGGTCATGGGATCAAGCCCCACATCAGGCTCCATGCTGGATGTAGAGCCTGCTTAAGATTCTTCCTCTCCTTCTGCAATTCATCCCTCCTCCCCTATGTGCATATGCTTGCTTTCTCTCTCTCTTTCTCTTAAAAACACTAAAAAAATTAGTTTGCTCTCTCAACTTTTAATTTTTATTTTCCTTTTTCAATGAGTCACTATCCTTCATCATACAAAATCCTTGCTCCTTTGACAGGGTATCAGGTAGCAATGTCCCAGACCCTGTTGAAATGAGATTTGGACCACTGTGTCAACAGTGGATGACTAACAGCAGAAAGACCAGTAGTTCCTCACTATGGCCAATGGCATTGTAGAGTGTCTGGCATGCCATGGCCACACTCAGAAGAGAGACAAAAAAAAAGGAAACTGTGGCGCTTAGGTCAAGCTGCCCACATTAGAACAAAGGAACAGAACATGATGACTGGAAAGGGGTAATCATAAATTTTTTTTTAAATGCCACATCCTAGGGACGTTTGGGTGACTCAGTTGATTAAGTGGCTGCCTTCGGCTCAGGTCATGATCCCAGCGTCCTGGGATCGAGTCCCACATAGGGCTCCTTGCTCGGCAGGGAGCCTGCTTCTCCCTCTGCCTCTGCCTATGCTCGCTCTCTGGCTCTCTCTCTCTCTCTCTCTCTCTGACAAATAAATAAATAAAATCTTTTTTAAAAATTTAAAAAATAAAATAAAATGTCACATCCTAGGAGTACTTAGGTACTTAAATAGAGCTGGTCTTGTAAATGGGTTGAATAAGTGGCTGACATACAGGATTGTGCGAAATGCTCCAGAAAGAACCAGGAAAGGGAGAAGACAGAATTATATGACCTAAGTGCCAACTCAATCTAGGACCTGAAAAAAGTGTCACTCACTATCTAAAATGGTCATATAATATCTGGATAAAGATCTTCAAGTGACGGTATTCATCTCAGACCAGAGAGCTGGCCACCAGAAATGGCATTGCACAGTGGAAAGAAGTTGTTATCTCTAGCTGGTAAATATCTAATGCCATTTAAGCTTCCTGTAGCTTCAATTCATTATTGTCAGAAAAATTTAATTAACAATGTTTTCGTAACAGGACCTAAATGAAGGTAAAAGAGATTTGTAAGCTGTACACTATCATGCAAAAGGAAAAATAATATGAAAGTAAAATGAGGGGAAAAAACTGAAATGTCCATCAACTGGTAAGTGGATAAATAAACTGTGTTATATCCATACAATGAGATACTGTTAAGCAATTGAAAGGAACAAACAGAGATGAATCTCAAATGCATTATGCAAAATGAAAGAAGTGAGACTCTACATCTTGTAGGATTTCATTTACATGATATTGGAAAAAGCAAAGCTGTCAAAACAGAAATCAGTTCAGTGGTTGCCAGGGATAGGAGGAAGAAGAGGGAACTGACTACAAAGAGACATAAAGAAACTTTCCAGAGTAATGGAAATATTCTATGTCTTGATTGTGGTGGTGGTTACAGAACTGTATGTGTTTGTCAAAATGCAGAATTGTACACATAGAAAGGGTGAATTAGACCCCAATAATCCTAATTTTTTTTTAAGTGAAATGAAGGTACCAGATACTTAATTGTAAGTAGTTATAAAATTCTACTTCAATTACTTTGGGGAGCCATTTGCTTCCTGATACACAAGATGCCTTAGTACTTCTGGAACACATATTTGCTCTGAGCTAGAGATTATCTTCATGATCATTAATGGTTAATATGGCATCCTGCTAAAAGATCTCTACAGATCCTTTGCTGAGAGCTGTATTCCTGGTCAGTGTCTTTTTAAAGCAATCTCCATTTGGCAAGGTCTGTATCTTCACTGGATGCTTCCAAAGTATTCCAAGCTGAATCGCTTTCCAAATGCAGGATGCAGCCAGCCAGCAGGCTTTTCCTGGCATCTCATAATATGGGAAGACCCGAACTTGTTATCACCTAAAGAGAATATCCAAGAGCTCAGCCATAATTACCCAGCTCTGGAGTCTTGCTTGCCCTTTCTTAATGCTAAACAGACTGCTGCTGAATCAGAAGAAAGCCTATAGAGGTTTTTCTATTTGAAATGGCAAAAATTTCCAGGATAAGCATTTAACTGACACGAGCAGGGCTTCCCATCTCAAAATCAATTTGCAACATTTCAGTTTTGAAAGGTAAAGGCCAAAGGGATAAGAGCTTTGTTTTTTTGACAACAGAACCACATTACCTTT
Source organism: Mellivora capensis (assembly GCA_004024625.1). NCBI lineage: Eukaryota > Metazoa > Chordata > Mammalia > Carnivora > Mustelidae > Mellivora > Mellivora capensis. Next base: position 25,073 of record PISX010012614.1, read on the forward strand.
CCGATCTAAAGTAGATTCTTAAAATAACACACACACACATATATTTTGATTGAGGATTTGCATTTTTGTTTTAACTCAGGGAAAACTATTTCAACTTTTTCGACATGGTTTTCAAATATTTAGTTTTGAAAGCCATGATAATGGCCATAATTGAAGTTATATACTTAAAATTCCCAACCATCAAACATCCTCAAGTGAAACAGTTGACATTTTTATTAGATGTCTAATCTGTACTTTTTTGAAATGCAGCAAGGAGATGAGGCAGTTATATCATAAAATATTTATAAGAAAAGCCCCAATCTTGAACAAACCTTTTAAGACCTCTGATTAGCAACTATGACAATCCTGAAACCAGTGAAAATAAAATTCTTTTTTTTTCTTAATCCTTTTTCTTATCTCTTAAAAACTGGTAGGATCTGCATGTGACCAGTTTTCTGATGTTAATTTCATGTGTTGATGGTGCACCATTCCCTTCGGTTGAGAGAAGGTTGAGAGAATTCCATTTCATTCCTGTGGAATGCTTGTCAAATGATTTTGTTAATTCCCCCAGCCACATTCCACAAAATTGGCAATCTCAAAAATGTAAAGCTTCCCTCAGAGTCCTTTGCCAGGCACACAGGCAGCTTTAGGACTCAACCAGGCATTGAGACAGTGTTCCAGCTCTGGAGAAATGACTGATTGGATGGATTAAATGTGCTTCCAAAATGATTTCCAAATGGTTATAAAAAAAGAAACCTAATTAAATATAGTCATTGAAGAGCAGTACTTAACTTGTCGAGCTATACATTATACATTCTTCTCAAAGAAGCTATGCTCTGGAATTTCTACAAAAGAGAAAAAATGAAAGAAAAAAAAAACACCTAAATGTCCAGAGAAAAAGCAAAGGTTTAGCAAACTTATGAGACATGAACTGAAAGGATTGTGATGTGGTCATTTAAAATAATCATTAGGAAGACTTTATGACTATATGGGGGCCTTATATTAAATGAAAAAAAGATTGTTAGATGATATGCACATTATAATTATAATCATGAAAAACGCATGCTCATGCACAATTGCAATCTAATAAAATATACAGAATTTTTAATAGCTCTGTTTAAATGAGGACTATATGGGTCCTTTTTTAATTTTCTTTAATTCTGTGATTATATTCTCTTTTTAATTTAAAGAGTGCTTTTTATCTGCACTCTTCTTATTGGAGATAGAAACATGAATTCTGATCACTATGAATTCAATTCAAGCTGCAGTGTTGCCTAGCAACAGGTTAACTTTTTCTGCAGTGAAATTCCTCAGTAGCAGCAATATATGAAGTATCCCATGAGGAATTTCCTACCTTAACTGCACCTCTTATTACCCTGTTCTTATATTCCATTGATTTGGTGGAATTTCATAGTAACCATAGTAATCATTTGAAGATATTAAAGTGCAAAGAGCTGCATTTTAAAATCCACATCCCTGGATGTTTCTGCCTTCTGTCTGGAATAGGATTGACAGACTTTTCAAGATTTTTTTCCAGTCTCTAATATTCCCCAGATAACAAGAACAAGGAAGGAAAATGGGAAAGCTTTCTTTATGAATGGTAGCTTGACATGGTTCCTGTCAAATGTAATGTTTCCCTTTTTTATTATTGAGTTTTGGGGATATAATGATATCATTTACTATAAAACTCATCCTTCTAAAGTGGTTTTTAGAATATTTATTTGTGGAGTTACACAACCATCACCACAATTTTTGAACATTTTGATCACCCCAAAAAGAAAGCCCATACCCATTAACAGTCACTCCCCATTGCCTCTCAATCCTTTTCCCAGCCCCAAGCAATCACCAACTTTTTTTTCTCTATAGATTTGCCTATTCTGGACATCTTATATAAAGGGAATCATACAATATGTGACCTTTTGTATCTGACTTCTTTGATTTAGCATGATGTTTTCAACAGTCATCCATGCTATAGCATCTATCAGTACATCATTCCTTTTTATTGTCAAATAATATTCTATTATAAGGATATACCAAATCTGTATTCATTCATCCATCAGCAAACATTTGGATTGTTTCTACTTTTTGACTATTACAAAAATGGTCTTATGAACATTTGTGTTCGAATTTTTGTGTGGACATATTTCCCTTGTCTTAGAAATGCACCTAGGAGTGGAATTGCTAGGTCGTATAGTAATTCTGTGTTTAACATTTTGAGAAAAACTCAAACTGTTTTCCAAAGTGGCTGCACCATTTTACATTCCCAACAGTAGTATATATGAGGGGTTCTAATTTCTCCACATTCTCACCAGCACTTATTATTGTCTGTCTTCTTGATTATAGCATCCTAGTGAGTGGGAGGTGGTATCTCATTGTGGCTTTAATTTGCATTTCCTTGATGACAATGATGTTGAGCATCTTGTCTAGTGCTCATTGGTCATTTGTTTATTTTCTTTGGAGAAACATCTCAAATTCTTTGTCCATTTTATTTTTTTAATTTTTTTTATTCAGTTAGCTAGCATATAGTACATCATAATTTTTTTGTTGTAGTGTTCAGTGATTCATTAGTTGTGTACACACCAAGTATATTATAAATTGGTTTGTATTGTTGAGTTGCTTTTTCTTTCTTTTTTCCTTGTGATACTTCAATTCTCTATAGAGATGTATTGAGGTCATGGCCTTCACAGGCACCAAAACACTCATACCAAAACAGTTAGCACCAGTTAGGGAGGAGAAAGGAGGGCAGTCAGTCACTGTACATCAGTGTCAATGAGTGGATACACAGCAGACCCCAGGGAATGTTCTTGATGTACATGCTCATATCTGTCTGGTGTCCTTACATCACCCCTGAAATAAAAATCTTGCTATTCACCCTCCACAGAGCACTGCTCTTACTCTCAAACAGCACAGGATGAGTGGGGAGATCCTTTACTATAAAAAGAAAAGAATGGCCATTGCCACCACCCACCATCCTCCACCCCCTGTGGTCAGGTTCTGTGCCTCTATAATTCCCCACTATTTACCCGAGTCTGGAAAACAGTTGACAAGTAAATGAACATAGAAACCTCTTTTTTTTAAAATTTCAGCAACAGTGAGTTGGTTGTTCTTGATTGCAAATTTCCTATATGCCCCCAATTTAAACATGTATATAAGCATTTACTGCTCTAAGCATTTTTCAAAAAATTTTAACTATTTACAGATAATTTTAACATTTTTCAAATAATTTGAAACTAATTTAATCCTCATAACAATTCTGTGACATAGGTAATGTTATTATCTCCATTTTATAGATGAGGAAACTGAGGCATAGACAGGGAAAGTAACCTGCCCATGCCAACAGCTGATGAGTGATGAAGCCAGAGTCAAACCCTGCCTGGCTCCAATCAGTGCTCTCAACTGCTGTGCAGAGCTCCCTTAGAAAATTATGTTTTAATGTTTTGTGGGGTTAAGGGGACAATATTGGAGCCTAGTTCATATACAGGCATCACTTCACAATAGGTAGGCTCAAAAAGTCATCCAAAAAATGGTTTAGGGAAGGAACCCTGCCATGAATCAATTACCCAAATAAAGAATTCTGTGATAATGCAACCAGTGTTGAATTTCATTTTCATATGTTAGCTTTTGCTTTCCTTAAAGTGGGTCACCCGTTTGTTGCTGATAAAATGGCTTCCTAACCCAGTTTTGCACATAACCAACACTCTCTAAATGTTGAATGAATTAATGAATTAATTAATGTGCAGTGCACAAGGCTGCACTGCACTGCTTGCCTGGAGCAGGCCTTCTTCCAAAAGAGAATCTTTACAGACCTGGCTGGCTCCTGGGGAGCAACATCCTTGTCCTACCCTGTACCCAAAGGACAGCTGAATTTGCCTCACATTCCTGTTATCCAAGGGCATCACCCAAAACAGAAGCCTATCTGGTCATCTGAACTCAGCATTTTCATCCCTTAATGCTCTAGACATTCCTTTCCCTGGTATGACTACCCACTGCTCCCCTTCTTTCCAAAATCTCTACCCTGTGTCTTCTAGAACACTTCTTTCCACTGTAAACAAATTCCACTTACTCCTTCACCTGCTTCTGTTCTCAGACTCTCCCCTAGAGGACGCATCTACTCCTTGAGCCCTCTTCATCTATTAGAGGCTTGTAGTTCTCTTTCACCCCATATACAATGAGGAGTCTCCCCATTCCTCCTGCTTTTCCTATATCACTATTCCTCCACCTTCCTACAAAAATGGTAGAAACTATGGGCAACCTGCCCCAATCCACTGTTGCTGCCATCTGTTTTTAACACCCTCTTACTCTGCTCATGGCACTTACATACCAACTTTCTCAACTCTTCCATCCCACCCCCCATTTATTTTAGACATTATCCCCTGGTCAGTTTTTTTTCTCTACCCCAAGTCCTGCCTCTGTCCTGTGTCTTGTCACTTCGGAGTTTAGGGTTTCCCCCGCCAAATATCCAATATTCCAAGATTCCTGCATGTCTTCCTCTCCAAGAAACTTCTCCCCACTAATCATATCAATTACTGCCATGGTCACACCTCAGACACATTATAACCACCAGAAACTGCTCACTCACTGTCTTGCTTTCTCTCTCTCTCTCCCCCACCCCGTTCCCCTCCCTCATTCCTTCCCTCCCTCACTCCTATATCTCTGTCTCTCAGTCTCTCCCTCTCTTTCTCATCCTAAATTCAAACTCGGGTCAGAATGTCTTATCCTTTCTATTCTCATCTTCAGTTACTCTCACTATGCTTGTTTTTCATTATCCACAACTCTCTTATTTTGACCCTATCAGTTCTTTGCTCCTTTACTGGCCATCAGTTCAGCCACTCTCTTGCCAATATTATTATTTCTTTGTTCAATCTACCCCATCCATCTACCCCACACTTTATTTGTTATCCTTTCGACAGACTCCACACCAGCCTCCCTACCTCTAGTCTTGTACTCCTCCAATATCATCCATAATAACTTTTCTAAAATGCAGATCTAGCCATGGTGCTTCCCCCAATTAAAACTCTCCTATGACTTCTCACCACTCTCAGGATAAAGTCTAAATTCTTCATCAGGTTTAAAAGTCCTTCCTAATACTGCATCATATCCCCACAATACACACATTTCTATATTCTAGCCATGTTTCAACTATGTGTGATGGTCCCTGGCAGCTCACTTGCTCTCTCTCTCTCTCTTTTTTCCTGATCCTCTCTTCTGTCTCTCTCCCTCTCTTTCAGATTCTGCATACTTTATTCTCTCTGCCTGGAATATTATCCCCTCCCTTTCTTCTCTTCACCTGCATAACTGTGATTTCTCAAGTCTTTAGTTTTTTCTTCTTCCAGAAAGTCTGTCTTAACCATCTTGCTTCTATCTTTCCTATAACACCCTGAATTTACTATATGGTGCCAACTTTCACCCAGTAATGTAAAAAACTATTTCCTTGCTAGTACCTCTGCTAAACTATAAGCTTCATGAGGTCAAGGACCATGTCTTATTCATCATTCTATCCAAAGCATCTAGCACAGGCTCTGAAACATTGAATGAATATGCAAATGAGTTAATGAATGAAGAAAAAGCTTTACCTTTAAGGATATAATTAAAATCAGTGCTTCTCAGTAATAAGATAAGCAGCAACTTTTCTCTGCTGTAATCTTGGACTATCAAAAACTAGTAATGACTCATCCAGCTACTGAGATGCTAGAGTAGACACTGTCTACTCATATTCTACCAACCCTCACAACTACCAGCTGTGCAATTCTGCCTAAGGGACTCTTCTGGCTGCAGGAACATGCCAAAATGTAGAAGTGCCAAGGAGTTAATGCCTCTCTGGGAGCAATCCTCAACTAAGGACGAATGGGTTTGATAGATAAATACTCCAGCTTTCCTTCCCGTCAGGTAAATATCTCTGAGGTATACTCATGCAGTCTCCTAGAGGTCTCCAGCCGGACTGGGCCCCACTTACCCACAACAATAACCTGTTTTATTTATTTTATTTTAAGGTTTCCTTCTCTATCTTATTTCCTTATCAGTGTTTCCTGAGATTATCTCCCACATAAACTGTTACACTAAAATTATTTTCAGTGTTTGCTTCTGATGGAATCTAACTTAGACACTCACCTAGTTCCTTGATTATTCTTCAACTACAGTTTGGAAATCCACAAGCATAGAAAACTCCATATCTAATCATCTGGACCTGGGATGCCTACAATATCTAAAAATCTCCATCTGTGGCCATAACCAACTACTTTCAACTTCTTTCACTTTTTTTAATTTATTTATTTGACAGAGAGAGATCACAAGTAGGCAGAGAGACAGGCAGAGAGAGATAGAGGGAAGCAGGCTCCCCGCTGAGCAGAGAGCCCGATGCGGGACTCGATCCTAGGACCCTGAGATCATGACCTGAGCCGAAGGCAGCGGCTCAACCCACTGAGCCACCCAGGCGCCCAACTTCTTTCACTTTTTAATGAAAACTAAATCAGCATGTGCCATTATCATTATAGAGGTAATAATATTAACAAATACAATAGTGAAGTGTAAGTTTTATAGAGCACTTACTACGTGCTGGACACTAATATAAGTGATCATGTGGATTAATTCAAGAATCCTTTGCCCTTGATCCTACTCATGCTTCCTCCATTCTGTCTAATGTATCCTGACCTCCTTTGTCTCTCTATATGGCCAGTCATTTCTTTGAAGCCATGACAAGCAGAGTGATCGCATAAACTTAGAGTCCATAATTCAGAGCCGTTGGCCTCAAAGCAGCCTAGGGTAGCACAACTGAGGTCCCCATGAGAATTGTGGCCAAAAGCAGCCAAGATCAGAATGAAGCTGAGGCTTCATTCCAGACAAAGATGACAAGGAACACACTTAAAGTTGAACAAGCTCAGTTTAGTATTCAAAATAGTGAGAAAAACCACCATGGGGAATGTCAGTGAGAGGATTTTAGAAAAGATTTATCTTAGGAATTTGCCTGTGTCAGGTGCTTTGAATGAGAGGGTTTGAAGAAGCAGGGCTTTGCTCTGGATTAACTGCTTTCAGGAAGCAGGAGTAATTCTATGATTTAATGTCTTTTTTATTTTATTTAAATTCAATTAATTAACATATAGTGTATTATTAGTTTCAGGGGTAGAGTTCAGTGCTTCTTCAGTTGTATATAACACCCAGTGCTAATTACATCACCCCGTTATCCCATCCCCCCCGCCCCTCCACAAAACCTCAGTTTATTTCCTATAGTTACGAGTCTCTTATGGTTTGCCTCCCTCTATTACTTTGCCTTATTTTATTTTTCCCTCCCTTCCCCTATGATCTTCTATTTTGTTTCTTAAATTCCACATATGAGTGAGATCATATGATAATTGTCTTTCTCTAACTTATTTTGCTTAGCATAATACCCTCTAGTTCCATCCATGTCATTGCAAATGGTAATATTTCAATTTCTATGATGACTGAGTAATATTCCATTATATATATGTATATACTATATGTATACATTTATATATATGTAATATATATACATTATACATATATATATACACACATAAATACATATACACACATACCACATCTGCTTTAACCATTCATCTGTCAATAGACATCTGGGCTTTTTCCATAGTCTGGCTATTATGCAAATTGCTACTATACACAGTGGGGTGCAGGTGCTGCTTCACATCACTACATTTGTATCGTTTGGGTAAATACCTAGTAGTGCAATTTCTGGGTCATATGGTAGCTCTATTTTTAACTTTTTGAGGAAACTCCATACTGTTTTCCAGAGTGACTATACCAGCTTTGATTCCCACAAGTATATTAAAAGGATGATTTCCCATGATGAAGTGGAACTTATTCCTGGACAAGAGTGGTTCAACATCAGCAGATCAATCAATGTGATATAATACATTAATAAAATAAAGGACAAGAACCATATGATTCTCTCAACTGATGCAGAAAAAGTATGTAACAAAGTACAGCATCCTTTCTTGATTAAACCTCTTCACAGTGTAGGGATAGAGTGTACATACCTCAATATCATAAAAGCCATCTATGAAAAGCCCACAGCGAGTATCATTCTCAATGAGGAAAAACTGAGAGCTCTTCCCCTAAGGTCAGGAACACAACAGGGATGCCCACTTTCACCACTGTTGTTCAACATAGTGCTAGAAGTCCTAGCCTCAGCAATCAGACAACAAAAAGAAATAAAAGGCATCTGAATCAGCAAGGAAGAAGTCAAACTCTCACTCTTCACAGATGACATGATACTCTACATGGAAAACCCAAAAGACTCCCCCCAAAATTGTTAGAACTCACACAGGAATTCAACAAAGTGGAAGGATATAAAATCAATGCACAGAAACATAAAATCATATACACAGTTGCATTTCTATATACTAACAATAAGAAGAAAGAGAAATTAAAGAGTTGATCCCATTTACATTTGCACCAAAACCCATAAGATACCTTGGAATAAACCTAACCAAAGAGGCAAAGGACCTGTATTCAGAAAACTATAGAATAGTCATGAAAGAAATTGAGAAAGAAAAAAAGAAATGGAAAAACATTCCATGCTCATGGATTGGGAGGAAAAAAATATTATTAAAATGTCTGTGCTACCTAGAGCAATTTATACATTCAATACAATCCCTATCAAAATACTATCAACTTTTTTCACAAAGCTGGAACAAATAACCCTAAAATTTGTATGGAACCAAAACAAATCTTGAATAACCAGAGGAATGTTGAAAAAGAAAGCTAAAGCTAGTAGCAATACAATTCCAGACTTCCAGCTCTATTACAAAGCTGTAATCATCAAGAGAGTATGGTACTGACACAAAAACAGACACATAGATCAGTGGAACAGAATAGAGAACCCAGAAATGGACCCTCAACTCTATGGTCAACTAATCTTTGACACAGAAGGAAAGGATACCCAGTGGAAAAAAGACAGTCTCTTCAACAAATGATGTTGGGAAAATTGGACAGCCACATGTAGAAGAATGAAACTAGAAATTTTCTTAAACCATATGCAAAAATTAATTTAATGTCTTAATCTTATGCAGAAAGAAGGAAAACTAGAATGTAGCTAAAGCTGTATTTGGTAAAGAACCAATAGTCATTCAGATTAGCTAGAAGAGAAACATGTTTGTTCATCTTTGTGGCTTGGGCAATGTTCATGTTTTATCTTTGTTCAAACCTGAATATAGAGTATGTCTTACTTTTGTTTTGATTAACTATGCCTCATCTTATTCTGGTGTTTGGGGAAATATTTTATATTCAACAAGAAAACACCATGGCCCCACTGTGAGCCCTCAGCCAACTTATAATAACACCAAGGCCCAGTGATGGCATCAAGCTGGCTTCCAGATGACAGGCACTACTATTTTTCCTTAGGGCGAATATGCAAAGCTTCAAATCTGAAGAGGAAAGAGTAATAAATATTGCTGTTCTACACAAGATCCATTTCTCCCATCTCCCTTCATTGTAGAACTTCAGTTTTGTTCATAGATCCATGCAGTCATGTTCTTCAGGGGAAGTGAGCATTACTGACCAACTCCAAGGTAAGACCTGTGTGATCTCAGGATAATCCTATTCCCCTTGACAGAGATTGGTTATAAAACAGGCATGTGACCTCATTTTGGTCAATGATTCTTGAGGGGAGGTCTGCTTGGGTGCCACTGAGAATGTTTTTCACTCTTTACAAAGTGCCACAGGAAGACATAGTCTCTTTCCTCTCATTTTTCTCAGCCTGGTGATAATGTCAACATTGAAGATTCAGGATAAAACTTGAATTAGTGATGACAGAGGTGCTAAATCAATCAACTCTGCATCCTCCCTATCTTGGGATTTCCAGTTATGTGAGCTAATACATTTCCTTTTTTGTTACCCAACTGAGTAAGAACTTTCTGTTATTTACATCAGTATATTCTAAAAAAGTAGTGAGGATGAAAAAAGATGAAGAATCAGCATAGTAGCCAAAGGAAAGAGGACAGGATACCAAAGTTAAAAAGCAAAGCATGTGGTACAGGAATTTCCTATTGTGTGACAGCTTAAAGGAACTATAGGTTACCCAACTTGGATGTTATGTGCAAAAACCTCAGTTTTGCCCTTATCAGCTATCTAGATTAATCAAAGCATCTGAATTCCTGCTGCATCTCCTTTATGGAATCTCAACTTCAGATAAATTCCTCCAATTGTTTTTCTATCCTTGCTTCTAGGCCGCCAAGCACAGCTAGAGAAAAAATTGTGTCATTGTACCAATAGGTTCTACTATTAATCCAGACTTTCTAAACTCCAAAAGAATATGTTCATTTTAGATCAGACCCACAAGCTCTGCATACCTCTGTAGGAACCTCATTGTCTAAAATTATTTTATGGTATAATTATTATTTTAAATTGAAAAATTAATATACTTGCTTCTTATAAAATAACATAGAGCACTGCCTTATGAATTTATCTCTCTGTCTTCATCCATCTTTTGCTTGTTTTACCAAATCATAGACAGAGTCATGTCTTTTACCTTGCCAAGGCCAATACTTTCACCAGCTCTGGCAAACCTGTCCTCTCAGCTAGAGAATATAATGCAAAGTGAAGTAAGTCAGAGAAAGACAAATATCATATTATTTCACTCATATGTGGCATTGAAGAAACAAAACAGATGAACAAAGGGGGAAAAAAGAGAGACAGACAGACAAATCGAGAAACGGGCTCAAGTATAAAGAACAAACTAATGGTTACCAGAGGGAGGGGATGGGGGATGGGTGAAACAGGTGACAGGGATTAAAGAGTGCACTTGTCTGATGACGGTGATGTATGGAAGTGATGAATCACTATCCAGTACACCTGAAACTAACATAACACTGTATGTTAACTATACTGGAATTAAAATTTTAATTTTAATTTTTTAAAAATCTGTCCTTCTCTCACTCTTCTTTCCCAAATCATTACAAGAGCCTCTGAACTGGGTTCTCTTACTCTCTTTTCTCCCATCTAATCCAGCTTCCATATGGCTGGAACACTGATCAAATTATGTCAGTCTCCTGCTCAAATTCCTCTCTTGAGTTCTGAATGCCTATAGAAAAGTATACAAACAACAACAGATCTTTCCCTTTCTATGTCTTTGCTCCTTTTGTCATCTTTTTCCATAATGTACTTTTCCTGCTTCACCAGTTGACGCTTTCTTCAGGTTTCAAGACCCAATTCAAAAGTCTCTCCCCCCTGAAGATTCCCCCAAAACATCCAGGTGAAATTGGCCAGTTCTTATGTTCTCAGAGCCATACATTTCTTCTTTACTTTGGTCCTTATCTTATCACACTGTTAATAAGAGTTCTCTATGTCCATAGATATTTATCTCCAGAAGTGTATATGATATATTTCTTTTAGATAAGAATCTTAAGTTTTATACACCATAACACCTGGTACAATGAGACTACATAAAGAACCCTCAAAAATATTTTTAAACATGTTTATTAGTACCACCAAATAAAAAGAACACTGACATTTGTTCAGTATCAGATGGCATATCATATAAATAAAACCTATTTGATAAAATTTCAAAGAAACATTTAAATAAGAAATTGTTGGCGGCCATCACTAAAGTGCCAGCAGCCAGATGAAATTCAATCTCTTTGTGACTTCCGACCAGAGCAAGAACCACAAAAGCTATTTCAATGCTCTTTCCCCACCATCCAAAGAGTTGAGACAGAACTAAAGTGTTCAGTCAATACCCATCTGAAAGGATGATGAAGTACAGATTGTGCAAGGACACTACTAAGGTCAGCAAATTGGCAAAGTAGTCTAGGTTTACAGGAAGAAATGTGTAGTCTATGTTGAAGAGTACAGTGAAAGAAGGCAGGTGAATGATCCAACTGTGCATGTGGACATGTTATCACTAGAGTAAGTCTGGACAAAGACTGCAAAAAAAATCCTTGAAGGTAAAGTCAGATCTCGCTAATAGGAAAGGAAGAGGACAAATATAGGAAAGAAACAGTTGAGAAGATGCAGGAATAAAGTCATCTTATATGTGACTTTAAATAAAAACTATTAAAGTGAAATAAAAGAAATTGTTGTCTTTGTGAAAAATATAAAACAAATGACTTCATGTTTTTAATACCACAGCCTAGAAAACATTCTCCCTCTCTTCCTGTCTGCATCCTGACTCCCAGTTTCACCTCCAGATCTCAAGAATGGGATTCTCAAAACCAGCATAGATACATACATAATGGCTTAGCCTTATAAATAAGAGCTAGAATCTTGATAACACAGTACAGCCTCTTCTTTTTATGCTTACACCATCAATTAGGATTAAAGAAGCGGTAATAGTAATGATTCTGAATGTGGTGATCAGAAACGAGAGTCTCCTTGTCAATCCACTATGACTAGGGAAAAGGTATGATCCCTCACCTCATTGCTTTGAAAACATTGATAATTACCACATCTAAACCCATCAACTGTTGAACCCACTAATAATCCAAACTTAAAATGTTTCATATTTGATACATGTAAAATTATAAAAGATATGTTCATAATGAAAAACATAATGAAAAGTGGTAAACAGTAATATTTACCACTTATTGAACACTTACCACAGGCTTGACACAGTCTGCCAACATTTTACACAGCCTTTCATTTAATCCTACCCAAGTGCAATAGAGAAAATCACACCCTTGTTGCAAATTAGGAAACTGAGGGTTTAAAAGACTAAGTAATTTGCCCAAGGATTGCCAGTAAGTGTCAGGACACAAACACAGATATGCCTTAGGCTCCCAGGACATGCTCTTTGTCATCACTCTATACCACCGGCCCCCAAAAAGAAAACACATTTTTCTTTGTGAATCACCCTGCAAAGAAGCCTCCAAAAGAACACATGTCTCCTTTGTTTGACCAAGGAATTTCAACAGATCAGGAATGAATTCTAAGAAAATAATCTTTCTTCCCTCTCCAACACCCCTGCTATTTAGAATCTGTTGTGAATAGAGGGACATGTGTCACTTCCAGGTACAAGCAGTGAAAAGTCTGGGCATACTTTTCCAGTATCTCTTCCTTTGCCATGATAATTGAGCTTGACACATGTTCCAGATGGCAGCTACAATATTGTGAAATCTCTATTAGATTAGGTCCCTGAAGACTATGTGCCTTGACCCCATTGACTCATGATGAAAATGTAGCATGAATGAGAAATAAGTTATTATTGTATTAAGCCACTGAAATTTGGAAGTCAGTTTGTCAGTGAAACATAACCTAGCCTATCCTGACTACTACATCTACCAAATAAAAAATAAATTTAAACAGAAGAAAAACCTTTATGTATGTTTTTCTCACATCACTAAAAAATAGTTAAAATCCTAAGTGCCTAACAGATAGTCAAGTAAACTATTAATGCAAGTTATCAGATAGTGAGATTACTACTTAAAATAATTGTGACATTTATGATATAATATTAGATGGAGAAAGCAGATTACAAACTGCATCTTCTTTGGCATGCATCCTAAAACAAAGTAACTACATGTACACATGGGACTATAAAATACCTGGAAAAAAATAAAACCAGTATTTTCATAAATGCTGGAATAAGAAAGTAGGAGAGACATTGTCATTGTATGATGCTGTTTATAAAGGAATGTATTAAAATTGATCTTTTTGCCCTATCACATCATATTAATACTTTCCTTTAAAAAGTACATGTCTTAAGGTAAAATATTAGAAAACCAAAATAGAACAGTTGAAGTAGAGAGTTTTATGTTAATAATACACTTTTTCATATTTATAATTAACAAAATGTAACAGACTTTGACAAATTAAGGATTCATTTCTCTTCATATTGGCCAGCTGAGAAACTATTTCTTTTTTTCTTTTCAGTGTTCCAGAATTCATTGTTTATGAGAAACTATTTCTTCAGGTCAACTCCCTCTTCAGTATCATGGTCCTGCTGAGATAATCTTAAATCCTTTACTATTTTATTCTTTACATTTCTCCTCAATGCAATAGTCACCTGGTCTAATCAGGAAGGCTCAACCATAAATGACACAATAAACATCTTCAGGAAGAATTTAATTAAATGCAGAAACTTTTCTAACTCTTCCTATCACTGAAAAAGAAAACCTACCTAGCTTGTGAATATAGAAATAAGATTTTAGAATAAAGTCACTGTCTGTGTTCCCCTTCTAAAAATGTTAACTGGTTTTTGGCTTTTGAAACAAAATTTGAATTTTCATTTGTTAGAATCTTCTTTGTTAAGCCACAAAAATAGAATGACAAACCCAGGAGGTATAATAAAGAGAATGCTAAGCACAAAACTTGTTTCTCACGTGCTTCGATAAAACCCATGTGGCATGACTCACTTGCAAATGAAATTACTAGAGAGTCACCTGTTTAATTATAAACAGCTGCTATTTCCAAGCTTTACCATAAGACAAATTCCTTAACAGTGAATCTTATCCCAAATGGAATGTATGGCTGCATTGGCTTCTTATAACTAGTATCCCAGTTCTGCCTGAGCCATTTGAAATCAGAGGCAAGCTTTGATTTTCCTTCAGATCAAAATGTTCCCTGTGGAGTTCCCAGGTAGTCTTGAAATAGAGCTCTAAACTTGGTCTTACTGACTCAATAGGAAAAAAAGATAATAATAACCAAAGAAAAACAAACAAGCCTACACAAACCAAGGCACTAGGAAACTTGTGTCATTGGGATTTAGTTACCCATAGATAAGCTTGTGGAAAGAAAGAAGCAATCTCTTCTTTGAGATAATATTTCAAGGATTATCTTCAGAGAAAACAAATCACAAATGGAAAACACCCCCTTGAGAAAATCAAGAAAATCTCTCCTGTTGTCATAATTATTTCATCACTAACAGTGCTTTACTTTAAGGAAGTTGAATAAAGAAATCTGTGTATCGGGGCACCTGGGTGGCTCAGTGGGTTGAGCCTCTGCCTTTGGCTCAGGTCATGGTCTCAGGCTCCTGGGATCAAGCCCCACATTGGGCTCTCTCCTTGGCGGAGAGCCTGCTTCCCCCTCTCTCTCTGCCTGCCTACTGTGATCTCTCTCTCTCTATCAAATAAATAAATAAAATCTTAAAAAAAAGAAATCTGTGTATCCATTCAAAATTAGAATTTAGACTGAAATGTCAATAAAAATTACTCCTTGTGGCACTGAAAGACCATTCAAATTAGAACATTTTAATAATACTCAAAATAGAATATATAATATTAACAGTTTGATAGGGCTTGACATTTTGTCCTTGTTTAAGATAATGTTCTAGAAAAAATATTTAAATCACCTGATGATATTTAGTCATTTGAAATAAAAGAATTATGGCAGACACTATTGATTGCCTGCCCAACAAACATTTCCTCCTTCATCTTTGCTAAGAAAACCTCGGTTGGGTTCCTTTAGGAATATGCTGTTAAAAAAATTAGTATCCCAAACTTGGAAATAAGGCAAAATAATGACTGCCTGTCTTTCAATGTCTAATATGCTCAACCAAAGTGTATCTAATTTTCTAAGGAAATGTACACTTATTTGACTTAAAATTCACTCGTGACTCTGTAAAGGTAGATATTAATTTCTAGAACATATATAAGCTGCAAGGAATTTCTGTCTGTAAAAAGATAACACTTGGGTTGCAGTTTTATAGTCCTGTAGGATATTAATAAATGATATAAGTAGTTTACCAATTGCATTTTATCATTCTTTCATTCTTTGACTCTATCACTTTCTCCTAATCAATTCTGAATAATCTTTACTATTTTGATGGCTCCCTCATTAAGAAGTTACCTTTGACTATGTTCATTCTATGCTTGTAGAATCTTGTTTTTAACAAGATTTGACAGTATAGCCCCAGGGAATGAGTTGTGATTGATCTCAGACAGTTGTGCATTCCCATGCCTCTTTACCAGTAATCATTATATGAGTGAGCATATTTGAGTTCTTAGTTGCTACAATAAAAGTAATGTCCAGACATACTTGTTTTTAGCTTGATACTAGTTCAGAGTATAATCAAAAAACCTGTTAGCATACCTGAATCTACTGCAGTGGGCTGGGGGCTGGAGGCTGGGGAGAATAAGAGTAGAAAGAGAATAAATGGTCTATTACCTAGAAATTTTGTTGGCCCATTTCAGAAGATATTCCAGAGCCATTTCTAGAAATACAAGTATTTACTTGGTTGACTAGCTTTCCATCCTCAATTGTTTAGTTCACACTGTCAATAGCAGCTCTGTAACACCTATGGTCTGACATGCAGACCTTAACAGGCCCCATTTATATTACTGCTGTTTCAACAAAAGTTCTTTCACTGAGTACGTTATGAAAATTGACATCCCATTACTTTAGTTAGTTCAGAGTTTGCAGATGTAAATTATATTGTACTCTCTGTAATAAACTTAATTACAGAAGCTTCTGATGACTGTGATTTACTTCTCAAGGGTGACAGAATTCTTTGAATTTCTCAGCAATGGACACACATTTTGATTAAACAATGAATATTCTCTATATTTTTGAACATTGTGAACCTGAAAGTATCTTTACAGAACTATCAAATAATTTTGATTAATGCTTAAGTAAGAAATGCATACAGAGGTAGAAAGAGTCTTTAAGAGACCATCTAATCCTACTCTTGGTTTACAGGAGAGGACACTGAAGCCCAAGGGAATTTTAACATTGATTACTTAAAAATGCAAGTGCTTCCATGTTCTCTAAACCAATAGAAAAAGAGAGCAAGTTTAAGAGATGGTTTCACTCATATATGGAATATAAGGAATAGCACAGAGAACTATAGGGGGAGGGAAATAAAATTGAATGGGAAGAAATCAGAAAAGGAGCAAACCATGAGAGACTCCGGAAAAAAACGAGGGTTACATCACGTGTTGTGATGAGCACTGGGTGTTATACGTGAATAGTGAATTGTTGAACACTATATCAAAAACTAATGATGGCTGCAAGTTTGGTTCAACATCCACAGATCAATCAATGTGATACAGTACATAATAAAAGAAAGAACAAGAAGCATATGATACTCTCAATAGATGCTGAAAAAGCATTTGACAAAGTGCAACATCCTTTCATGATCAAAACTCCTCAAAAGGTAGGGATAGAGGGTACATAGCTCAATATCATCAAAGCCATCTATGAAAAACCCACCGCAAATATCATTCTCAATGGGGAAAAACTGAGAGCTCTTCCTCTAAGGTCAGGAACATGGCAGGGATATCCACTATAACCACAGCTATTCAACATAGTACTAGAAGTCCTAGGGACGCCTGGGTGGCTCAGTTGGTTGGACGACTGCCTTCGGCTCAGGTCATGATCCTGGAGACCCGGGATCGAGTCCCGCATCAGGCTCCCAGCTCCACGGGGAGTCTGCTTCTCCCTCTGACCTTCTCCTCACTCATGCTCTCTCACTGCCTCTCTCTCAAATAAATAAATAAAATCTTAAAAAAAAAAGTCCTAGCCTCAACAATCAGACAACAAAAAGAAATAAAAGGCATCCAAATCGGCAAAGTCAAACTCTCACTCTTTGCAGATGATATGATACTTTATGTGGAAAACCCAAAAGAATCTGCTCCAAAACTGCTAGAACTCATACAAGAATTCAGTAAAGTGTCAGGATATAAAAACAATGCAAAGAAATCAGTTGCATTTCTCTATACCAGCAGCAAGACAGAAGAAAGAGAAATTGAGGAGTCCATCCCATTTATGATTGCACCCACAACCATAAGATACCTAGGAATAAACTTAACCAAAGAGGCAAAGAATCTGTACTCAGAAAACTATAAAGTACTCATGAAAGAAATTGAAGAAAACACAAAGACATGGAAAAACATTCCATGCTCATGGATTGGAAGAATAAATATTGTGAAAATGTCCATGCTACCTAAAGCAATCTACACATTTAATGCAATGCCTAACAAAATTCCATCAATTTTTTTCAAAGAAATGGAACAAATAATCCTCAAATTTATATGGAACCAGAAAAGACCCCAAATAGCCAGAGGAAAGTTGAAAAAGAAAGCCAAAGTTGGTGGCATCCAAATTCCAGACCAAGCACTATTACAAAGCTGTAATCATCAAGACAGTATGGTATTGGCACAAAAACAGACACATAGATCAATGGAACAGAATGGATAGTCCAGAAATGGACCCTCAACTCTATGGTCAACTAATCTTGGACAAAGCAGGAAAGAATGTCCAATGGAAAAAAGTCTCTTCAACAAATGGTTCTGAGAAAATTGGACAGCCACATGCAGAAGAATTAAAATGGACCATTTCCTTACACCACACACAAAAATAGACTCAAAATGGATGAAAGACCTCAATGTGAGACAGGAATCCATCAAAATCCTTGAGGAGAACACAGGCTGCAACCTCTTTGACCTCAGTCGCAGCAACTTCTTCCTAGAGACATCGCCAAAGGCAAGGGAAGCAAGGGCAAAAATGAACTATTGGGACTTCATCAAGACAATTGTCAGAATGGGAGAAGATATTCACAAATGACATATCAGATAAAAGGCTAGTATCCAAAATCTCTAAAGAACTTATCAAACTCAATACCCAAAGAACAAATAATCCAAACAAGAAATGGACAGAGGACATGAACAGACATTTCCACAAAGAAGACATCCAGATGGCCAACAGACACATGAAAAAGTGCTCAACATCACTCGGCATCAGGGAAATACAAATCAAAACCACAATGATATACCACCTCACACCTGTCAGAATGGCTAAAATTAACCAGTCAGGAAAAGACAGATGTTGGAGAGGATGCAAAGAAAGGGGAACCCTCCTTGTTGGTGGGAATGCAAGCTGGTGCAGCCACTCTGGAAAACAGCATGTAGCTTCCTCAAAAAGTTGAAAATAGTACTACCCTATGACCCAGCCATCACACTACTGGGTATTTACCCTAAAGATACAAATGTAGTGCTCCGAATGGGCATGTGCACCTGAATGTTTATACCAGCAATGTCCACAATAGCCAAACTACAGAAAGAGCCTATATGTCCATTAACAGATGAATGGATAAAGAAGATGTATATATATACAATGGAATACTATGCAGCCATCAAAAGAATCAAAATCTTGCCATTTGCAATGACGTGGATGGAACTAAAGGGTATTACACTGAGCAAAATAAGTCAATCAGAGAAAGACAATTGTCATATGATCTCTCTGATATGAGGTATTTGAGAGGCAGGGTGGAGGGTTTGAGGGGTAGGGAAGGAAAAAATGAAATTGGATCGGGAGGGAAACAAACCATAAGAGACTCAATCTCACAAAACAAACAGGGTTGCTGGGGATTGGGGGTGTGTGGAGAGGGTGGTTGGGCTACGGACATTGGGGAGAGTATGTTCTATGGTGAGTGCTGTGAAATGTGTAAGCCTGATGATTCACAGACCTGTACTCCTGGGGCAAATAATACATTATATGTTAATAAAAATAATTTTTAAAAAGCTAACGATGTACTATATGTTGGCTAACTGAACATAATAAAAAATGACACCACCAGGAAAAAAAAGAGAGAGACACAGTATTCCTAATCCCAAGCCTCCACTACTGTCTCCAAAATATGCCAGGAGGGAAGAGGAGTGTCATAGAAGGAGTTGGGTATCAATAAGAGCTGTTGATGTCCACCCATATCTTCACACACTCACCTATAGAGATTAAAGATTACTTAGGGCAAACACCTTATAACTCTGCTCACAGGCGCTTGTTCAGCCCACATGGATGGTAACCTGAAAGAGCTACATATCAGGCACTACCCTAAATGCTTTACATATCTTAATACATTTTATCTTCACAATACTTTGAGGTTGATGATATTATCATCCCCATATTACAGTGGAGGAAAGAAAGGGCACATAGAGACTTAAGTCCTTTGCCCACACTCATACAGCCAGCAAGTAGTAAAATTGAGATTTGAACCTAGGAAGTCTGACTCTAGATCTTGCATTCATAATTATTACCCTACACTCTGGAGTGGAAACCCAAGCCAAGTGGAAAAACAGATCATTCTTTCTGAAAACATGTTATGTGGATGGTGTGAGTCAACTATATTCATTTCTGAAGAGAAAGTAGATGATAGAATCATGTATGGCAGGAACTGCGCATGAACCTAAGGGCAGCATGCTAAAATCTGAGTGCCAATGGGAATGTGCTATGAGGGTCATTACTAGCAGAACAATAGAGCAGTTGGGTCACCAGCCCAGCTCTGCCCTCATGGATGCATGCTGAAGTCCCAGAGCAAGCAGCTCTCATGGGCAGCTGAGATTTCGATGATCATTACTTTGATTAGGTTCTCCCAAAACCAGGTGCTGAAGTCGGGATTTGGGTGCAAGCTGTTTATTTGGTAGGTGTCCCTAAGAGTATGAATGAGAGAGTAGGTAGAGTGAGACAAGGAAAGGGGGGAAACTGATAAGAGGTACATCCCTAAGGGTTACCATTATGGGCAGCTATGGCTCCATCCCCTTGGAGGCCCTCAAAGAAATTGTATGTAACATGTCTCAGAATTGTCTCACTGAGGCCTGAAGAAGCTGGGTATTTAACAATCAAGTCCATCCCTCATTGGTCAATATTTGTTCTTGGAACATTAACTCCTCAACATTTCTTATCAAGCACACTCTTGGGATGACAGAGCAAGGAATCCTGTTCTGTAAGGGACTGTCATCAAGTGACCTCTGGCCAGGGAGAACCAAGGAGATAGGTGGGAGTGCACAATACAATATTTGTCACGTTCGCCTCTGGTTATCTGCCACTTGGAGCAACAAGAATGAAACCCACCATGGCAATTCAGAATGGGAAGGAAGGGAAATAAAAGATACCTTGAAAGGTTTAGTTCTCAGTACAAACCTGAGAGACTCTGAAGATTCCCAGAGACATTTAGGAGGAATCTGAGTAGCACTGGGAAAGAACCAAGAAAATACAGTTTGGGAACTTTAAATGTGATATTAATCTTGTCTATGGGCTGTAAAATATATATTATGTATGCAGATATGTCTGTTTAATCTAGCTGATATAGGCTCTCACTTGTGTCCTGCTCAGAAAACATTAGAAATATGTGTTTCCTCAAAATGATTCCCAATGCCCTGACTCCATTTGCCAATGGCTAATGTGACACAGATCAGCCTTCTTTTCCCTGTGGTACTAAACTCAAATAGACACAGCAGTAATATCCATATCATTTTTGTATTTTATCAACCTCACATTGTTCACTTAGTGATTGAGTCATAACTACTCACCTTCTGCCTAATTTATCCTTGCACTAGAAACACACCATTTTTTTTGCATAGGATGGTAAATAATATAAAATAATATAAAAATGTAAGACTCTACTATATTCATAAGTGACCTTATATTGTTCCAGGAGAGATAGGCTATGTCCACAGAATATTAAAATAAGTGACAGTATATATTTAAGTTCAAGGGTTACAAGTGGTGCCATTCAGCTGGCTTAATTCTTGGCGCAGAGGAACTCAATTGTGTTTTTTTTTAAAGAATTCTTTTTTTTTTTAATTTTTTTAAATTTATTTATTTGTCAGAGAGAGAGGGAGAGAGAGAGAGCGAGCACAGGCAGACAGAGTGGCAGGCAGAGGCAGAGGGAGAAGCAGGATTCCCCACCGAGCAAGGAGCCCGATGTGGGACTCGATCCCAGGACGCCGGGATCATGACCCGAGCTGAAGGCAGCCGCTTAACCAACTGAGCCACCCAGGCGTCCCAAGGAACTCAGTTTAAATATATATATATATATATATATATATATATATATATATATATATATATATATATATATATATATATATATATATATATATATATAGGTATATATATATAGCCAGTTGAATGATATCCCATAAATAAACTAGAGATCCAAAGAAAAAGAATGTTGGAGGTCAACTAGTCCCTTGCTACTTAAAGTGTGGTCTTTGCAGCATTAACATCTATTTGGAGCTTTCTATAAAAATGCGTAATCTCAGGCCCACTCCAGACCTGCTAAAACAGTCACCATTTTTTTTCATTCTTTTACTATGTTCAATTAGGCAACATGTAATACATCATTAGTTTTTGATGTAGTGTTCAATGATTCATTAGTTGCACATAACACGCAGTGCTCATCACCAAACATGCCCTCCTTTAACAAGATCCCCAGGTTATATACATTAAACTTTGAGAAGCACTTGTCTAGCTGACTTCCTTTATTTTACACATGAGGTCATTGAGATCCAGAGAGAGTAAATGATTTGTTTACCTTCTTGACATCATATATTTTCCAAAGAACCCCAGAAAGAAAAGTGACCCCATTAAGGTAAAGAAGAAGTGATACATAACAGGAAGTTTTCAAGAAATAAAATATTAATGGAAGTAGCAGAAAAATGAAGACAGACTCTAGTGTGAAATTGTTAAAAATATCAACTATGGCATTCTTTGTTCATGATATTGCTCTTTATTTTCAATTGTTTTTTGAAACATAGCCAATTATAATGAGGATATATGCTAAAATATAGCTCTCATTCTTTAAGTACTGTGGTGGACCTGTTATACAAATGGAGCAGGTTTGAGAATATTGGAGCACACACTCAGACATGCAAGAAATGGAATTTTATTCTCCTATAATTCAACTTAATTTCTATCTTGAACCCCTGCTCTTCCACCAAGACCTTAATCTTGAGTAATTTGGTGTCCCTTCCCTTTCTCCTAGGTTATATCAAAGTTTTAATGGCTTTTCTGGCATGCCAAAGGATCCAGGGGCAGAGAGACTGACAATCTGGTCCTCAAAGTCATCTATCCACATGGGATCCTCAGAGATATCCATCATGCCATCTGGTCCTTGGTTACAATCCATATGGGTCATAGCTAAGTGTCAAGGTAAGACCTTATTACAGTCTGTCAGACTGCTTTCTCTACCACTCTTAGGCACTGCTTGGGAGCACCAGATTAATTCTGCTGCTTATGTGTTTTTTCAGGCCTAGAGCTTATCTTATAAAAGCAGTAGTCACACACTCAAATGTCCCCACACTCCAGGCAGGTATGTGATGAATGAAGCAGGTTGTGGCAAACTAGAGAATTTAGATCCCTTACAAAGGGGAAGCTACTCTTTATTGCTTCAACCACCTGATGGTTTCAGCCCCAGTATATCAATATTTAGGATTACTTACTAGCCAATAGGTTTCTCTTTCTGGCCTGTGTACTCTCTTAGTGCAGGAAACCCTGCTTCACTCATCTTCATACCTCAGTGTAGTGTCTGGTATTCATACATTGGTATTCATTCATTCATTCAGCAAATACTGGTTAAGCACCCACCATATTCTAGGCATGTTTAGGCTTTACAAATACTAAGTCTCTGCCATCACAGAGCATGCATTCCTAAGTGGTGAAAACTGACATTAAACAAGTAACAAATAAGTGAATAAGGCAATTATATACATTGTGTAAAATTAAGAGAAATGTTACTGCAGGTTTGATGAAAAGGTTGGGGTGAGCTTATGCAGGTGGCCTGCCAGGAGTTCCAGGGTTTCAGCTGTTCTGATTCATGCCATGTTTTGGCATCTCCTGATGTCATTGTCCACTTAATAGCTCATAGGAGTGATTCTTGGTCTTATGACTACATAGGAAAAAGGCATTTTTAAGCATTGCCTTGATGGCACAAATTTTATTGGCCCAATATGGAAAAATGGGCCAGAAGAATACCGGAAACTCAAGCACCTACCTTCTACCTCATAGTTTCCCTAGACAGAGCAGTCTGCCATTTCTTACCAGTCCTCACCCTTCTTTCCATTACAACATCCACCCACATCCACTCTGAAGAGAATATGAAAATTAGCCCATGTCAGGGTGAGGAGGGTGTGAGGAGGATAAGTGCCAATCATTAATTCATATTCAAATAATAGTAGGTCTTGGCATCATAAAGTTGACTGTACTTTGTTCCCAGTAATTTTCAGTGGCTCTTAGTAGCCCTATGGCTTGCCCTTACCCACTTAATTATTGTCAGTCATGCCCTCAAAGTTTGGTAGAATGAACTTAGAACCAGTATTCACTATTTGACTTTAAATTTGGAGATTATAACAACTTGGCTTTCCATATCTATGTCCAAAGCCTAAGAGGGGAAGGCTAGAGTTTTTGTCTATATCATAGACTTTAAACTATGTAATGATAGGAACATCTTTCAACCACATAGAGAAGAAATAAGATTTTGTAGAATAAACTTGAGTAAGATTATGGGGAAAGGGCAAGAGAATTTGGAGCCAAGGTGGGACTTTGTCCTCTTGGTTGCTTACCCTCCACTGCTTCCTTCCCCCCTCCCCACACACAAAATCTATATGGAAAGGATGCTAAAAATTCCCAAATAGGTTTAGAGAAATGGATGAAAAAGAAGTTTATGTCTCACCTTACCTCTTTTTGAGATGTACTTCTTGCAAAGCTCTCTGGACCAACATGGGGCAGACCCAGAAGGTTTGAGTTGATGGTAAGGTGTTCTAAGCAGAGATCATTAACCAAGGTTGCACGCGCCTTATTCCCTTTCCCTCTTCCTACTCCCAGCAAACTTCGGTATCCCTTGCTTTCTAGCCACACAGTGTGAAAGGAGATTCATAAATGTTACATTGTTTAAGAATAAGTCATAGGAGAAACCTGAGAACTAGGAGCCATTTAGGCCTTCCAGGATGTCATTGTTGTGTGAGTCAGGAAGAACTCTTTAAAAAGAAAAAAATTGTGGAGGAGATAAGGATGGAGGAGGCAAATGAGCCTGCAAGAACCATAGGACCAGCTCTAGCCAATAAAACAGGAACAGAAGTGAGTGAGGTGGGTCACTCTTCTGGACTGAGGCACAGAAAATACCCATACTCAATTCCTTCATCTTTGCTTTTGTGGCTTCCTCCAAAAAGTCCATGATTTCCAAATGGTGCAGCTACACAAAAGTGGTACTTCTATCAGCCTGGATTAACTGCATGAAACAGAACTCCCAGTATTAGAATATGTAGTATGGGCAAGAAATATGCTTTTATTGTGTTAAGCTACTAAGGTTTGAGAGAGGAAGTGTTTGTTGCTGAAGCTTAACCTAGTCTATCCTTATTAGTACAAGATTATTTTCCTAGTTAAAAAAGTAAAGAGTAACAGCTTTATCTCTCTGAGTTTTACAGTCTGGGCATATTAATACTGCCACACATATTAGATTGAACCATGTAAAATTACCATTTTGCTGGGTCAAAAAGAGTTGTACATCAGCAATTTCATATAGTTCAACTATAATATTCCTAGGAAAGATCTTGCAGAATCCCAGGTACATACTTATGCTATGACTTAGTATTTAAGTTAATTTTGTTTGATTATAAACTAAGATATGATTTCCATTGCCAAATCAAAAACAAAAACAATTTTTTTTTGCTAAAGCAAAACAGAAACAATTCTTGCATTTTGTTTTTAAACAACTTGAAAAGTGTTAGAATTGGCCCCTGACATTACATTGTGCAGACAGA
Source organism: Mellivora capensis (assembly GCA_004024625.1). Classification (NCBI taxonomy): domain Eukaryota; kingdom Metazoa; phylum Chordata; class Mammalia; order Carnivora; family Mustelidae; genus Mellivora; species Mellivora capensis. The sequence goes on from PISX010012614.1 coordinate 50,491, forward strand.
ATATAAGTAGATTTAGGAAACTGAGGCCGAGAAATGGAGTTTTTCTTTCATATAAAATCCTGGTTTGAGCAAGTAGCCAAAGATTGCTCTAGACTAAATAACAAATTGGGTGAATATTTTTCTTTGAGATATTCCCATATCTCCTATTAGCTATTCTTTCCCTTCCTTACTCTTTTTCACTTATCTCTTCCCCCAAAGACTTGGAGTCAAACCATGTATCTTACTTCTGGGAATCTCAGCTAAGATTTATACCAATTACCAAGAAGGGGATAAGCTGGCCAATGTCAGAGGCATTAGCACTTCAGTGAGAGCCTCACAAAAATTCCAAAGTCCCACAAGACTCAAAAAAGTCCCTGCCTCCAAGAAACTTGCATTTTAATGGAACAAAATGTCATAAACAAATAAATATATAACATAATGTTAGATACCAGTAAGTATGAGTGAAATAAGATAAGGTAAGGGGCTAAAAATCAATGGATGGGTAGTAGGAGCCATTTTACTTTCAGTGACCAAAAAAGACCTTTTTGAAGAGAAGATATTTGCAGGGAGACATGAATAAAATGCAGGAGTAAGTCATGGGCAATGTGAATATCTGGGATGACGAGCATTCCAATGAGAAATATAAACATATATAAAGTTTCTGAGCTGGAACATGCCTGCATGGTTGAGGAACCACAAGAAAATCATGACTAGGTAGAAATGAGGGATAAAGGAAATCGGTAAGAGCAGATATCAGAGAAATAAGCCAAAGCCAAATCATATAAGGCTTTGTAAGGCATAATAAGGAGTTTGGGTTTTGTTCAAAGTGTGATGAGAAGCCAACACAGGTCCTTGAGTAAGAATGTGACAAAACCTGATTTATGTTCAGAAAAGATTCTTCCGGCTGCTATGTGGTGAATAGACTCAGGGCAAAAGTGCAAGCAGGAACACTAATTAGGCACCAATGCGGTAGTTCAGGAAAGAAGTGATGATGGTGGCATGGGCTAGAAAGGTTGATATTTTCTGGTGTACATTCTAATCAGTTAACATTTATTGAAGATTCACTGGCTAAGGGCTTTATAAACATTATCCTCATAACCACACTGTGGAGCAAGTATCATCATTAGCCCTGTTTACTAAGAAGGAAACTGACATTTAAAGAGGTTGACTGCCCCATTTCTCTCAACTACCCTGATTTTTAAGGAGGAATCTTAAATTCAAAGAGGTGAAATAACATGTCCAAGGTCACATAAGTAATAAATAGCAGACCCTGGGCTCATACAAATCTGTCTAACTCAAGACCTAAGGCCATTTGGGCTCCAAAAAGACTATATAGGCCACAGTTACTAATGTTGGGTAACATGTGAGGCAAACTCATTATGTTCAGGATAAGGAAAGAATACTATTATATATTAGTTATGGGCAAGGGAATACTGGAAAGAACAAGAGTTGGTGATAAAATTAGGGCTAGGCAATTTTATTTTTGGAATGTGCTACTTAATAGAGCCCCTGGAGGGAGAGATTCTCAGATTCACACAAAATAAGATTTTTGAAGGCCTTTAAAAGCCAAGAAATACATTAAGATGAATATAACTTTTAGGCTGCACTCTCTTCCTTTTGAACACAAAGCAGGTTTGTTCAGTTTGAGTCATTCTGATTCTGAAAGGATTGGTCTATGAACAATCTAAGTCTTAAGAGAAAAGAAGAAGGTGGGACACGTGGGAACATTCTTCCTTGATGGGTTGGCTTTGGAAACCTGAGTAAGAACTGACTCTAGGAGAACCAGCAGCTGACAAAGCTCTTTCCCACCAAGTGAGAGTTTAATAAACAAAATCACAATTCACCCCAGCTTGGCTTCAGTGTTTTTGAAAATGACATCCAAGATGGCATAATAGCTGAGGAGAAAATCACAGCCTGGTTTGTAGTTGGAAATTGCTAGCTTGGTAGCAGCTGTTGTTCACTCATGGTTGAACTGCTCTGTCATTAGATTTCAGAATAGGGTAACATAAAGGAAGAGGATGATGCCAATGCCTTCCTAAGCTATTGAGCAAATAAAAGTTCAGGAAAATTTTATTTACAGTCAACTAAGTACTTTCTTAACATGTACTCAGCACTATGTTCAATCCCATATAAACCATGCTGGGGTGGTGAGGGAGAAGTGTGACATTGCCTTTGCCCTCAAGGGGCTTAAAATATTGCTAACATTCAAGAGAAATTACAAATACAAAGGTGTGTTTATTATCAATGTATTGCCTCTCAGCTACAAATACACTCTTTTTTTGCCCTGCTTTGTGACACTGGAGCTGGACCCTGTAAACATTTCTCCTTTACCAGATGGTACAGTGTTCGGATTTGTTAATAGAAGGTGCTAGAGGTACCTGGTAGAGCGAAGGGATTTCTCTTCCTAATGTGCTTTCTTGTTTCATACTTACTTCTGTAGCACACAATGGTCAGTGGCATGCAAAACACCCAGAGGTGCTCACTCCATTGTGTGTTTCAGAGCACATTCACAGGCAGCTTCCCCACACATTCCACTAGCAACCCAGAGGGCAGCTTCTCAGAGCATTTTCAAAGTACCCCATGGGCAACTTCCTGAGTCCCATCAGCACCCCAGCAAGTAGATTCCTAGTAAGTTCAGTTGGTATCTGGCCAGTGGCTTCCTGTTTGCTAGCCCCTGTCCAAAGCATCTCAGCAAATTTCTCCAACAACAAGTGGGCCACACCAACACCCTCTCCACTGAAGTCTGGTACTCTGCTTTATCCCTGGAGGTAGTGGCTGCTCCCTACATCAGCTAATATGTATTATTTAGAATTATCCTTTACTCTTTAGTAGTTCATCCCCCTTGATTAGTTAATAATTCTTTATATTAAACTCCCCCTGTTCTAATTACTATGTGGTTTTGGCCTCCTAACTGAAGACAGGCTGATACAAAAGATAAGAGAATATAAGTACAAAACTGGGGGATAACAGTAAGAAATGCTATAGGCATTTAGAAATTGTAGAGTTCAATATGGACTGTTGTAGAGTAAAGGGAGGACTTCATGGAATGCTATAACTTGAATTGGATACACTCTGGCAGAGAAAGAGAATTCTAAACTCAGAAGGGTTGTGTGTTGGATGTGTATGTGTATGAAAGAGAGAGAGAGACTGGAAGATAAAGAATAGAAAAGATAGGACCATGGTTCAGATTAATTGATTCATTTTAAGTGGTAGGAAGTAATTTCACAGGGCAAGAGTAGATTAAGGACTAACTAACCAATTAATTAAATTCAACAAATGTTTATTGAGTACATATTATGTATCGAGTTCTAAGTGCAGGTTTACACATGAGGATGCCTGCCCTTGTGGGGTTTATATTCTAGAGGGGGACAGAGAACAAGGCAAGAGAGAGACAGTAAACAATAGACAGGAAGAACATATTGTCTGACACAATAAAGTTTGATAAGTGATGTGAAAAAAAAGTAGAGTTGGGGGATATATTAGTCTACTCCTGCTGCTATAACAAATTACTGTAAATAATGGCCTAAAACAAATTTAGTATCTTATGGTTTAGAGGTCAGATATTCTAAAATCAAGTTATAAGCAAGACTGCATTCTTTCTGGAACTTTTTAAAATATCTATTTGTTTATTTGACAGAGAGAGAGAAAGCACAATAAGGGGGAGCAACAAGTAGAGGGAGAGAGAGTACCAGGCTCCGTACTGAGTATGGAGCCCGATGCAGGGCTCGATCCCAGAACCCTGGGATCATGACCCGAGCCAAAGGCAGATGCCTAACTGACTGAGCCACCCAGGCACCCCTCTTTCTGGGAGTTGTAAGGGAGATTTGTTTCCTTGTCTTTTCCAGCTTTTAGAGGACACCTGCAATTACTTGGCTCATCATCTCTTCCTCTTCATCTTCAAAGCTAGCAGAATAGCATCTGCCAACCTCTTTTCTCTTTTGTTTCCATGTTACATCTTCTCTGACTCTCCTGCTTCCCTCCTACAAGAACCCTTGTGATTACTTCATGCCCACCCAGATAATCCAGTATAATGTCCCCACTTCAAAATCCTTAATCACACCTGTAAAGTCCCCTTTGTCATGTGAGGTAACATATTCACAAATTCTGGGGAATGAGATATGAATATTTGGGGGAGAACACTGTTCTGCCTACCAGAAGGGGGCTGCAATTTTAAATTGGTGGTCATGAGAGGCCTCATTAAAAAGGTAGGGTTTGAACAAAAATTTAACTTACACACGGAGAATGTTATGGAAAGAGATAACAGTCAGTGCAAAGTACTTGAGGCTGAGAGTTTCCTAGTATGTTGAAAGAACAAGGAGGCCAGCACAGCTGGCACATAGTGAGTCAGGGAGAATGCCAGGAGATAAAGTAGGAGAGAGAAAAATCATTTGGGGTGAATGATTGGTGTGAGCACATTGATCAGAGGGGGACAGTGATCTGCCTTGCTGGCTAAAGGTTCTCTGGCTGCCATATTGGAGTAGATTGTAGGGAAGTAAAGGATCCATTGGTAACAAAGCACAACTTTGTGCTTTGCTGCACAAAGAATGCTGAGACTGAATTCACCATGTATGTGAGAGGAGCAAAAATACAACCAGGGTCTTGGTCCAGTATTTTCTACCTCTGGAGTGGATATGGGGTTCCTAGAATGTTAGACTAATGGAGCATATTTCATGTATTTTATAGAGAATCATAAAAAATATTTTAGCAGAACAGAGATACGTTAATACATGTCTAAAACTTTCCATTGAGGCAGCATTAAGGAAAGTTGTTTCACTGAACTAAAATTCAAATTTGCAAATTCCTCATATTCTGGATACCTCTTGCAATATATTTGGTAGAATCTGAAATGTCTGTCATGCACAGGACTTATGATAATGGCTTCTTGGCTGTGCATTTTTATATTTAACTGAAAACACCTGACAGTTCAGATGGTCCCTTTCTTCAGTCAACCTAATGCTATTTAAATCTACAGATGTGATGCTTGTGATAAAGAGATGATTTTCAGCTAGTCTCAAGCTGATCCTCATTACAGACCTGCCCCTTATGGGGGGAGGGTCATTAAAGGTTTGATTTCTCCTCTGCAGGTCTGAAAACCTAGAAAATTAACTTTACCAAATATTAAAGATGTTCAGTCCTGGGGAGGCAAGACAGGGGTAGTACATTTGATTGACTTGAAGTGTGAGATTTAGGACAGCCAGCTTTTTACAGAGAAAACTTATTCCTGACAATAACCACTTGAAAGGCTCAATTACAGGTTATAGAAAATCATTTAACAAAAGTTTAAATTTATATATTTCTTCATGCCAAGCACTGTTTGAAGCAAATTTTTATTAGTTTACTCAACAAATAATTATTGAGTACCTACTTTATGCCAAACATCATCCTTGGTACTTGGAAATCATCAGTTTAAAAAAAGGTTCATGAGACTTTCCAGGAAGACAGTAGAGTAGGAGAATCCTAAGCTCACCTCATCCCACAGATACAACTAAACAACACTCACATCCATGAAAATAACTCGGAAAATGACCTGAAGACTGGCATAACAGACTCTCCACAGCTAAATGTAGAGAAGAGGCCATGTCAAAGAGGGTAGGAAGGGTGGACACACAGTATAGAGCCAAACAGACCCAGAGGACTGTCCATGGGAGGGAGGGACATGATGGATGTGGAGAGGGGTGAGGAACAGATCCCCACCCCAGGCACAGGAGACACATATGGGGCAGATAAATCCCCATAACATTGGCTTTGAAAACCAGAAGGCCCCAATAATCAGTGGGTCTTAATATCTGGAACTTTAAAAAATCAATGGGCGTGGTTCTGGGAGAATCTGGAGGGTGATAGGAAACTGAGTCCCCATCCTTAAAGAGACAGCACAACAAACAGCCCTGCTGAGATACAGCTTAGAAGCAGCAGTTTGAAAAATGCCTGAGGTATACAGGAGGGAGATTTATTTACTAATATCAGAGCATGTGCTGGAGTGGCAGGGATTGTTGGGAGACTTCTTTAAGAACAAAAGAGCTAGCAGGAGCCATTTGCCTCTCCCACCACCTTGCCTAGACACTCGGACACCTTCCATAACCAGTACAGTGGAAAACTCTTCACCTGGCTTGTTAACAGTGCACCCCATTCCTGCATTCTCCTGCATCAATGCCCCCTCTATCCGAGTCTGGGCAGGAGTTTTCTTGGGGACTGCAATCCCCCTCCTGCAGCTGAGCAGCTTGGACCTTGCTAATATCAAGTGACCTGCCCCAGCATGCTCTTATGGACCCACCCCCCTCCAATATGCCCTTGGTAGAGCCCATCTAGAGTAGTGCCATAAATCTGGCAGTGTGAAACCAGCCCCCGTAAGGGCCAGCACCACTCCAAAGTGACTCCTTCCCAGGGAGAGGGGAAGATAACCACACACACCATCCAAGACATCTGGTCTGACTACAGGCCTGACCCACCAATGAAAGCTTCTCAGAGGACGATACAGAGAAAGTGCCATGCAGTTTGGTGCTGCTACATCTCTGGTCTGATGCAGCCACCTGGTCTGACTCAACTCAAGACCAAGACAGCCCAAACTGGCCCACTAAAAACACAGGGACCAAACCTTGTTCACAACATGCAAAGAGAGCCATTGCAGATGACTGGACTGCAAGCAAATGCAGCTCAGTCACAACAGTAGGGTGCATGCAACACACATAGGAAACACCCCTGAAAAGTCAGGCTCTGGTGAACAGGGAACATTGCACTGCAGGGCACTACAGGACCTCTTGTTCATAAGGGCACCACTTTCAAGAGCAGGAGATGTAACTGACTTTCCTAACACACAGAAACAGACACAAAGAGGTAGACAAAATGTGGAGACACAGTAAGGTGTCCCAAATGAAAGAACAGGACAAAAATCACAGTAAGTGAGCTAAATGAAGTGGAGATAAGTAACATGCCTGATAGAGAATATAAGGTAGTATGAGAAAAGAGTGGAGTTTTCAATGAGACACTCAACAAAGAAATAGAAAACATAAAAAAGAACCAACTTAAGGTGAAAAACTCAATAACTGAAATTAAAAATAGACTAGAAGGAATGAACAGTAGACTAGAGGAAGCAAATGAACAGGTCAGTGACCTGGAGGACAGAGTAACAAAGCAACTGAGCTGAAGAGCAGAGAGAGAAAGAAAATAATAATAATAAATGAGAATAGACTAAGGGAACACCATCAAACATAATAACATTCACATTATAGGGAACCAAGAAGGAGAAGTGAGAGATAACAAGGACAGAACATTTATTTAAAGAAATAATAGCTGAAAACCTCCTGTATCTATGGAAAGAAACAGAAATCCAGATCCAGGAGACACAGAGATTCCCCCAACAAAATCAACACAAGGAAGTGCACACAAAGACACAGAGTAATTAAAATGGCAAAAAGTGATAATAAAGAGAATTTTAAAAGCGGGAAGAGAAAAGAAAACCGTTATGTACAAGGGAAAACCCATGACTATCAGCTGATCTTTCAACATAAATATGGCAGGCTAGAAAACAGTGGCATGATATATTCAAAGTGCTGAAAGGGTAAAAACTACACTAATCAGCAAGACTACCATTCAGAATAGAAGGAGAGATCAAAAATTTCCCAGACAAACAAAACTTAAAGGAATTCATGACCACTAAACTAGTCTTACAAGAAATGTTAAAGGGGACTCCTTGAGTGGAAAGGAAAGACCATAAGTAGGAGTAAGAAAAGTAGGAAGCAAAAAAAGTAGTAAAATTAAGTGTCTGTCTAAAAATCAAAGGATTCACAATACAAAAGGCTATAAAGTATGATACCATATACCTTAAATGTGGGAGTGAGAGAAGAATGGGTTCAAACATAGGCAACCATCAACTTAATATAAACTGCTATATGCAGAAAATGTTATATACAAACCAAGTGGTGATTACAAACCAAAAACCAGTAATAGATATGCAAAAAAAACAAAGAGAAAGGAATCCAAGCATATCACTAAAAGAAGCCAGCAAACCAATAGAGAAGAGAGCAAGAGAAGAAATAGAGGACTGCCAAAGCAACCATAAAACAAGTAACAAAATGTTACTTGTAACAATAATTACATAGCTATCAATAATTGGTTTGAATGTAAATATATATACAAATATATATGCCACATCTTCTATTTATATATATATATACATCTTCATTCTGTACACACACAATAGACTATTACTCAGCTATAAAAATGAATAAAATCTTGCCATTTGTAACAACATGGGTGGATTGAGAGAGTATAATGCTAAGTGAAATAAGTCAGTCAGAGAAAGGCAAATAGCATATCATTTCACTCATATGTGAAATTTAAGAAACAAAAAAAGAACAAAGAAGAAAGAGACAAACCAAAAAACACTCTTAGATATAAAGAGCAAACTAATGGTTACCAGAGGGGAGGTGGGTGGGAGGATGTATGAAATAGGTGAAGGGGATTAAGAATATACTTATGGGGGCGCCTGGGTGGCTCAGCGGGTTAAAGCCTCTGCCTTCAGCTCAGGTCATGATCCCAGGGTCCTGGGATCGAGCCCCATATCGGGCTCTCTGCTCAGCAAGGAGCCTGTTTCTCCCTTTCTCTCTCTCTCTGCCTGCCTCTTTGCCTGCTTGTGATCTCAGTCTGTCAAATAAATAAATAAAAGAAAATCTTTAAAAAAAATACTCTTTAAGAATATACTTATGTAGGGTTTTTTAAAAATTTTTATTAACATATAATGTATCACTTATTTCAGGGGTACAGGTCTGTGATTCATCAGTCTTACACAATTCACAGTGTTCACCATAGCACATACCCTCCCCTATATCCATCACCCCGCCATCCCATCCCTCCCACCCCCCTCCAATCCAGCTACCCTCAGTTTGTTTCCTGAGATTAAGAGTGTCTTATGGTTTGTCTCCCTCTCTGGTTTCATCTTGTTTCACTTTTCCCTCCCCTCCCCTATGATCCTCTGTCTTGTTTCTCAAATTCCTCATATCAGTGAGATAATATGATGATTGTCTTTCTCTGATTGACTTATTTCACTTAGCATAATATTCTCTAGTTCCATCCATGTCACTGCAAATGGCAAGATTTCAGGTTTTTGATGACTGCATAATATTCCATTATATATATATACACCACATCTTCTTTATCCATTCATCTGTTGATGAACATCTAGGCTCCTTCCATAGTTAAGTTACTGTGGACATTGCTGCTATAAACATTGGGGTGCACGTGACCCTTTAGATCACTACATGTTTATCTTTGGGGTAACTACCCAGTAGTACAATTGCTGGGTTGTAGGGTAGCTCTATTTTTTTTTTTTTCATGTTTCAACTATTTTTTTTTATTTCTTTTCAGCATAACAGAGTTCATAGTTTTACACCACACCCAGTGCTCCATGCAATGCGTGCCCTCCACAATACCCACCACCTGGCTCCCCCAACCTCCCACCCCCCGCCCCTTCAAAACCCTCAGGTTGTTTTTCAGAGTCCATAGTCTCTCATGGTTCATCTCCCCGCCAATTTCCCTCAACTCCCTTCTCCTCTCCATCTCCCCATG
>PISX010012615.1:0-60042 GCA_004024625.1 Mellivora capensis
ACCAACTTGCATTCCCACCAACAGTGTAAGAGGGTTCCCCTTTCTCCACATCCTCTCCAACACACGTTGTTTCCTGTCTTGCTAATTTTGGCCATTCTAACTGGTGTGAGGTGGTATCTCAATGTGGTTTTAATTTGAATCTCCCTGATGGCTAGTGATGATGAGCATTTTTTCATGTGTCTGATAGCCATTTGTATGTTTTCATTGGAGAAGTATCTGTCCAAACCAGGCAAAGACCACACCAAAAAGGAGAATTTCAGACCAATATCACTGATGAATATGGATACTAAGATTCTCAACAAGATCCTAGCAAACAGGATCCAACAGCACATTAAAAAGATCATCCACCATGACCAGGTGGGATTCATCCCTGGCTTACAAGGGTGGTTCAACATTCGCAAGTCAATCAATGTGATAAAACAAATCAATAAGAGAAGAGAGAAGAACCACATGGTCCCCTCAATTGATGCAGAAAAAGCATTTGACAAAATCCAGCATCTGTTCCTGATTAAAACGCTTCAAAGTATAGGGATAGAGGGAACATTCCTGAATTTCATAAAATCTATCTGTGATCTCTCCTTTTTTAATTCTTAGTTTTATTTATTTGGGTGCTTTCTCTTTTCTTTTTGGGAAGTCTAGCTAGGGGTTTAATCAATCTTTTTAATTCTTTCAAAGTACCAGCTCCTGGTTTTGTTGATCTATTCTACTGTTATTCTGATTTCTGTATCATTGATTTCTGCTCTAATTTTTATTATTTCTCTTCTCCTGTTGGATATAAAATTTACTTTTTTTTTTTCCAGCTCCTTTAAGTGTAAGGTTGGGTTGTGTATTTGAGACCTTTTTGAGACCTATTTGAGACCTTTTTTGTCTTGAGGAAGGCTTGTATTGCTATATATCTCCCTCTTAAGATCACCTTTGCTGCATCCTAAAGGTTCTGTTGTTTTCATTTTCATTTACTTCCATATATTTTTAAAAATTTTCCTTAATTTCCTGGTTGACCCATTCATTCTTTGGTAGGATGTTCTTTAACCTCCATTTGTGGTCCTTCTAATTTTTTTCTTGTGGTTGACTTCAAGTGTCAAAGCATTATGGTTTGAAAATATGCATGGTATGATCTCAATCTCTTTGTCCTGATTTATAACCCAGTATGTATCTATTCTGGAGAATGTTCCATGTGCACTCAAAGAATGTGTACTCTGCTGCATTAGGATGAAATGCTCTGAATATATGGTAAGTCCATCTGTTCCAGTGTCATTCAAAGCCCTTTATTGATCTTCTGCTTAGGTCATCTGTCCATTGCTGGGAGTGGTATGTTGAAGTCCCCTACTATTATTGTGCAATGAGTTTCTCTAATTTTGTTATTAATTGACTTATATATTGGTTGCTCCCAAGTTAGGGGCATAAATATTTACAATTGTTAGATCTTCCTGTTAGATCCTTTTATTATGATATATTGTCTTTCTTCATCTCTTACTACATTCTTTGGTCTTATTATATTCTAGTGTCTGATATAAGGATGGCTACTCCAGTTTTCTTTTGATGTCCATTAGCATGATAAATGGTTTTCCACCTCTTCACTTTCAATCTGGAGGTGCCTTTGAGTCTAAAATGAGTCTTTTGTAAGCAGCATATTGATGGGTCTTACCTTTTTATCCATTGTGATACCCTATATCTTTTGATTGGAGCATTTAGTCCATTAACATTCAGAGTAACTATTGAAAGATGAATTGAGTGCCATTGTGTTAACTATATAAAATATATATTATGTAATATATATTTTATATATAAATTTATATATGTACATAAAATTATATATTTAAATGTGTAAATATATAAAATATGAATATATATTTTATATATATTTATAAAAACATAATGAAAGAAAACAAAATAAAATATAAAGCATATATAAAAATAATTTAAAAGTGAAAGAGGAATTGAAAAAATTAAATCACTAAAAACAATAATAATAAAAGACTAAAGAATAAAAATACCAAGAGTGCTATATACGGTTTTCACCATGAGCCCAAGCTTTGCAGAACTCTATGATCAGTAAACATAGGTGTGAGCGAGTTGTTTGTGCTGGTCATCTGGGGGAGGGACCTGTCGTGGTTTCTCAGGTGGAATTGCCCAGAGTGGAAATATGACTCCAGTGCACAGGGTAGGCAGGCCTTGGTGTAAGTGACTCCAGACTCCACTAGGTGGTGCTGTTTTGCTCTCTGAAGTCTTCCAGCGCTGATGGGTGGGCATAGTGGCACCCCACTCTCTAGCTCTGCTGAAAATTTGTGCCCCTACCCCCCACTCTTTGGTGGTGAGCCCTCACATATCAATCACTCTTGTCTCTCTGGTTTCTGTCAGAACTCTGTTCACCTTGCCCGTGTCCCAGCGTTTTTATCTAGGGTACCTGAGTTTCAAAACTCCAGATTTTAGGGAGTCCCTGGGCTTTGTGACTACTTGACCCCTTGGATATGGTAGAAGTGACACCATGTCCTACTTGGGCCCAGGCCCTAAGAAATGGGCAGTTTCCACTTCCTGCTTGTTTTTGTGTCCTCACCACAATGTGAGGAAGCCGAAGCTGCCTAATGGAAAGGAATTGCCAGCCAGGGCCAGTTTCCCAGCTGTATGAGTGATCATCTTGGAAGTGGATCCTCTTGTCCCAGATGATGGCGGGTAGAGCAGAAATGAGCTGTCCTCACTGAGCCCTACCCAAAGCATATATTTGTGAGCAAAACAGTTATGGTTTTAACCCATTAATTTTTTGGAGTGGTTTGTTATGCAGTAAAAGAAACTAGACTAATATGTTTGGCTGGGATCTGGACTGGGCTTGTGGGGTAAGATCTAGCTAACACCAGGTGGATAGGCAAGGGGTAGAGATGGACAGATTTCATTCCATACGGGAAAGAACTGAGAGTTCTATATCGTTGGACTAAGATGCAGAGAGAAAATATGTGGATTTAAAGGAGAGGAGTTTGTCAGGAAAAGACTGAAATCAGATCAGAAAGTCTGGCGTAGCCGTCCGTGCCTGGGTGGCTCAGTCGGTTAAGCATCTGACTCTTGGTTTTGGCTTGGGTCATGATCTCAGGATCTTGAGACTGAGCTCTATTTTGGGCTTTGCACTAGAGTCTGCTTGAAATTCTCCTTCTTCCTCTGCCCCTCCCCCTACTCATGTGCATATGTTCTCTAAATCTTAAAAGAAAAAAGTCTGGGCTGTAGCTGAGAATCCAGATGTTCAAGCCAGGAAATAATGGAAACACAATTCACGCCAAGAGATTGAATTTCAAAATCTTGAATGGCAAACAGAATAGTTAGGCCTTCATGATGTGAAAGATGATGCAACAGGAACCAGGGACTTACAGGTCAAAGGTCTGCGTATAGGAGGAGGTCGAACCAATCCCACGAACTCCAGTACTAGTTACTACAGAGGTGGTGACAGAAAAGACCATCTTAGATGTTGAGTCAAATAGTTTCAAGACTGGAGCTCCACAATCTATCAAGGGAAGAAGAACTGAGATTAGTGTTTAAAGATGGCAAGGAAGAATGCCTGAGTGTGGTGTGAATAGTCACTTTCTGTTCACGTAACTAGTGAATATTTTAATCCACTTAGTATCTATACAAATGAATATTGGACTCATAACTATACAAATTGAATATTGGACTCATAACATTTATGCTTAGGCTTGTCTTTTTTTGTCCTAAAAGCAAGTTGAAGAGTAATTTAAAATTTTTAAGGGAGGGAAGGGGAAGAGAGAGAATCTTAACCACACTCCCTGCCTAGTGTGGAGCCTGACACAAGGCTTGATTTTACAATCCTGAGATCATGACCTGAGCCAAAATCAAGAGTCGGACCCTTAACTGACTGAGCCGCCCAGACACCCCGGAGAAATAGTTTTAAAAAGCAAGTAATATACTGAGGTTCCTGAAGAGATTATTAGTCCTCAGTGAGAGCACAGATAAGGTATTTGTTTACACAGGCATAAATGGGTATTGGTTGATTGTTCATGACCTCTAGAGTTGACCATACTGGATTTTGTGTTGCCCCTGCTCAAGGTTTTATTCTGAAAGCAACTTAGAATACAGCTGAATTCTTAGGATGACATGTATTAAAATCTTTCCAGCCTACCTTCACAACTTCATTTCCTACTACCCTTTCCCCTGGGTTACTAGTTTCCAGACACACTGGCCTTCTGACAGGTATGTGAAGTTTCTAGACTTCCTCCTAAGTCAGGATCTTTGCACATGTTCTCCCTTCTTACTGGAAGGCACGTTAATTCACTCTTCACCTGGATAGCTTTTTTTTTGTATTTTAGGCCTCAGTGTAAATACCGGTATTCTTCAGAGATCTCTAAGTTCATCAGTTCCCTTTGTAATTCCCTTCTAGTAACTTTTTTAGTAATTTTTACCATAATTGCTCTATTTGTGCTTTGTTGGCTTTCACTAGAATGTGACTTCTATGAGACATGGGGACATTAGGCATATATGTGTGTGTGCGTATATATATATACGCACACACACATATATATATATTTTAAGAATATGTGTGCGTGATGGAACAGGATGGGGTAGGGTTGGTTAGGTAGAAGGAGAGGGAGAGAATCTTAAGCAGGTTCCATGCTCATGCAGAGCCTGCCTTGGGGCTGTCTCATGACTCTGAGATCATGACCTGAGCCAAAATCAAGAGTCCAATGCTTAGGGGTGCCTGGGTAGCTCAGTGGGTTAAAGCCTCTGCCTTTGGCTCAGGTCATGGTCTTGGGGTCCCCTGTTCAGCAAGGGGCCTGCTTCCTCCTCTCTCCCTGCCTCTCTACTTGTAATCTCTATCAAATAAATAAATAAAATCTTCAGTTTTAAAAAAAAATGACGCTTAACCAACTGGGTGGGTGCCCTGGGGACATTAGTTTTTTTATTTTTTTTATTTTTATTTTTTTTTAATTTATTTATTTGTCAGAGAGAGAGGGAGAGAGAGAGAGCGAGCACAGGCAGAGTGGCAGGCAGAGGCAGAGTGAGAAGCAGGCTCCCCGCCGAGCAAGGAGCCCGATGTGGGACTCGATCCCAGGACTCTGGGATCATGACCTGAGCCGAAGGCAGCCGCTCAACCAACTGAGCCACCCAGGCGTCCCAGTTTTTTTAAATAACTGAGGTTGGGGAAGAGGAAAAGGAAATCCAGTAGGCAGAAGAGGCAGGTAAAATTGAGAGAATAAAACAGAGCATATAAAGAATTAAACAATTGCAGTCTGAGGACCAATTAATGGAGGGCAAAGTATTTAACACATTTTAATAGCCCCTGATGAGTATTTTTTTTTTTTTTTTAAAGATTTTGACAGATAGAGATGGCAAGTAGGCAGAGGCAGGCAGAGAGGAGGAAGCAGGCTCCCTGCTGAGCAGAGAGCCTTGATGTGGGGCTTGATCCCAGAACCCTGGGATCTTGACAGGAGCTGAAGGCAGTGGCTTTAACCCACTGAGCCACCCAGGCGCCCCGAGTACTCTTCTTAATGAGAGATCAGGAAATTTAGGATGTACAGAAATCAGAACCCTGTACATGACTGGTAATGTAAAATGATGTAGCCACTTTGGAAAAGTTTGGCTGTGTCTCTGTGACTTAAATATAGATAGTAAGACTCAGCAGTTCCCTTCGGAGTAATAGATAGATCTGAGAGAAATGAAAATATTTCTACAGACTTGTACCGGAATATATACAGTTCGATTATCCATAACAGCCCCAAAGTGGAAACAACCCAAGTGACTACCAAATGATGGATCAAATTTGGTAGTCATACAAAGGAGAATTAGCCATAAAAAGCAATGACGTACTAATGATACCTGGTGTAATACAGTTGAAGCTTAAAGACCTACTAAATGAAAGACCCTGACAAATGGCCATTTATTGTATGATCCCATTTATATGAAATATCCAGAAGAGGCAAGATTAGTAATTGTCAGCGTGGGGGGTGGGTGTCCTTGGGAGCCGCTTCTAATGGATATAGATAAGATTTGTTTGAGGGGATGAACATGTTCTAAATTTAGATAGTGATGATGGTTGCATGGCCCTGAATATAAATTAAAACACACTGAATTGCATACTTTAAGTGGGTTTTAAATGTGAATTGTATCTCAAAAACAAAAATGCAAAGTTGTATAATCCATTCTCAGTGCTCTCAGTCATTCTATGAAGTTGCTGCACACTGAACTTAAGACAGACCATTGCTCTCAGGGGACATATAGGCAGGGTGAAGTTCCTGGAAGCCTCTGGTCACAAAATTTTTGTTAACCTATCTATAGTCTTGTTTTTATGTGTTTCTATTTAAAGACCCTTTAATGCGTATTGTTCATTTATAATCACTGAACTCATGGCCCACAAGCCATGCCTCAACAAAACTTCACTAAATGCATTTTTTCTGTAAAGTGCATCCTAGCCTTCTTGCTCTTATTAGGAACACTGGACAGCATTTTAGCACTATACTTGGGGGCCATTTTAAAAGGCTAAGTCACCAACATAAAGCACAAAAATGCAAAAAACTAATTAGACTATGAAAGGATACTTGTTTACAGCATGAGAACTCAAGCAACACAGGGTCCCCATTTGACTTTAACTGGGAATGTGCTGCACTGAGGGACTCAAGTGTTTAGCTCTGCGCGCCCATCGGCGAATGACTTCAAAAGTACCCTTGTTATTGAGATTGTGGGGTAATAGATAACTTTAATGAGTAGGTGTATTTGTAAATAAGGAATTCATAAGAAGTATCAAGTATAGCTTAGTTTTTCTACCAAACTTTTTTTTTTAGGGCTAAACTTCACTCTCTTCATAATGCTGCAGATAAAAAAGCTGTATCTGTAATATTTCAGGAGGGGCTAACAGGGAAGGAGTAGTTATAGAGGCTGCAGACAATTATTCGTAATAACTGCCTCTGCATTTCGAAATAACCATGTCTCATGTTACTGATTTCTGACAAAGGGGCAGTTTGAAGGTAAAATGTCTGCCAAAAGTCTACTCTGAATTTCTGATCACAAATGCAGGCCTTTTCCTAGAGCAAATCCTCTGTGACCACAGAATGTAATTAAAAGGCATTTTAATTTTCAAGTAAAAAATACTTACCTAGTTGTGCTCATATCTGGAATCCGTACTCCTCCTTCCCATGTATTTGCTTTCTCATATAAGGGAGGGCCAATTTTAATTTCCAAGGTTTTGGAGTATTTGCTTTCACAAGTGTTTTTTTTTTTTTAATTTTTTTATTTTATCTTTATTTTTAGACTGGCTTTTAAGCTTCCAATCCTCTTAAAACAGGAAATGTCAGTATTTGTTCATCGTTCCTTTTAGGAGGCTTCTGCCAAATTCAGGAATTTAGAGATAAATTAACTGTTTTAAATAACATTCTGGCAGGGGGAACAAATTTATAAATATCAAGTATCATATATCCATATCTGTGAAGCAGAATAAGTTTAATCAAATTTCAGAACTGGCCTACAAAATGGCACTTTCTGGATCAGTATTTCTCATTTGTCTTTTTTTTTTTTTTTTTTTAAAGAGCTTTGAGCTGTTCTTTGATTAGAACTGGTGAAAAATAGTTGTAATTGATGGATTAATCTGAGCTTCCAAATTAAAATAGTAGAGCTTGGTGGATACAGGGTTATTCATCAACTCAAGAACTTCAAGCTCTACGATATTATGGGGTTCTTTAGGCTCTTTGCTCTCTCATAATAACTTGAATATAATAACTTGAATAGAGTTTTTAAGCTTTTCTTCACTTTTTTTTTTTAAACCAATGCCAGCACTCATTTAACTGGCTCTTCCTGCCTAGACAGCAGTCCAATTAGTTTCCTGTGCCAATCCCAGTTTTGAAGTTTCATCCCTTCTATCCTACTGTTCATCTGTAGGTGGTGGCACCTCCTCCCGCTGTTTTTCCCACTGTCCATGCCGGGCTTGCCCTCCCTCTTGTTCTGAATAATGGCCACTGGGGATTAGTGCCTCACCATCCAGGGTCTTGTACTATCAAAATGATGGCTCTCCCATTACTCTAAATGATCAAAAATAGATCCTAGTCTGTTTGCCAAGACTTCTCATAGTATTTTATTTTGATTAACCAACTTGTCTAGGGTTTACTCTCTTCATGGCTTTACAAATGTACTTAATTTAAAATAGGAGATAATAAAAAATGCTAGTGATAGTAACCAATCTCTTAAAAATATTCTATAAAAACATTTCCTGGTAGTGTCTTTAAAGATTTCCAAATATCCTTCATTGACAGCTTAATTCTTACTTTTATTTTTGAAGTTTCTAGATTAAAAGAGTTTATCCTGAGATTAAGCTGACATAAGATTAGACCAATATAATAAGAGGTTTAAATGACCTAAATTCATTTGGATGAATGCTGTTATTTGTGAACCACCAGACAAAAAGTCAAGCAAGAAAAATCATTTTTAATAGCTCATAAAAATTCTGCATTTTAAAAGCTATTCCTTAAAGGATGTATCAATAAAAAGTGCATTCATGGATAAAAGCACTTTGAGAAACTGTTAGACAAGTATAAAGCAGTATTACAGTAAGTTTGAAACACTGTAGCCATCTTAACATTCTGGATAAAACAGGGCTTCCATGAAAAAATAAAAACACACCGAGAAATGCAGCATTTTTAAACATGAGAGGACAAATCAGAAGAATTTCAAATTTGATTTTTTGGGAAACTTTATTATATTTTGATCTTAAATGATCATTTTTTATTTTTCTGTAAGAGTGGGAAGCACAAAAATTTGCTAAATATCAGATCCACACAAATCCTCCTGAAGGTTTTCTGTGTAGCCTTCATTAATGCAAATCTCTGAATGTTTCACTCTTACTGTAGATCTTGAATCTGTTTTACAATAATGCAGCCATAAAGTTTTACTGCAGCACATTCATTATGAACTATAACATTTCTATTAAAAGGACAGCCGGGAGAATGAGAAGCAGGCAATCTGTTGAGGCTCAGTGGCTCTTACTTGCTTTGTAGCAAGCTTACTTGCTGGTGCTTTGAGAGAGCACACAGCACATGCATGGGGCACAGTAGGCATCTCCCTTATTAACCTCCCTAATCTAAAAATCTGTTGTTCGTAAGACTGGACAAATTACAAAACTATCATTTGCATGATTAGCCAACTCTGTTACGAAGCATTTTGTTAGTGGTACCGACAAATGTGGAAGGAAGGAAATTTATGAGAACTGGGTTTGTTAAGCTTGTCGACTCCTCAGATACCGCGGGCTGTGCTACCACTTCCACTGTTAATGAGATGCTTAATGCCTCACAGAAAGTGATCAAAGGAAGGAAGCAAAACTAAAATATTCTCTAGGTACTGAACTATTTCATCTGATAAAGTAACAAAAGGATAGGACAAAATTGAAGCAAGATTTATATGCGTTCCAACTTTTCACTCAGGAATTCTTCTACACTGTCTGTGTTCCATTTGAGGATGCTTAATTCTTCAGCAATGTTCCCACTGTCATCCAAAAGCTTTAATACAGGATCGGAACCACGAACATACTACAAAAAGAAGAACATGATTTTTATCTGCTTAGAAGAGCCTTCTCAGCCTCAAGCAAAAACCAAACAATTCAATCCAGGTTTGGATTGGCTAATTAAATTGGCTAATTTAACAGTAATTAAAAAAGGCTTATAGATTATAATAGGTGTTACAGGATTTCAAAAAAGGAGAACTAAGTAATTACATTTATCTCTAAAAAGAAAAACGCCTGTTGGTATTGAGATTGTCTGAAATTTAAGATGATTGAATGTAAACAAATATTTTATACACAACACTCAAAGTCCACATGAGCTTAAAACCTTGAGAAGACAAGTTTAGGATGAGAACGACTGTAAGACCACTGCTGGAATAGGCCATGCACCAAATTATCAACATTCTGTGCTGAGTTTTGAATTTTCCTTAAATACATTTTTTGTAGTTGTAATTAGTTTGTAATTAGGCTGGACTCTGAAACTTGAGACCCACTAGTTGACCCTAGTAATATCCGACAGAACTGAGCAATTCTAACAGTGACCAACATGATCACTAACAGTGACAAACACCATCCCAATTCATTAAGAAATCAATCTTTAGTGCTAAATTAAGTAGAACCACATAACCCAAAAGGCAGCAGTGATGATGAAGGCAGCTCTTAGAATTTCTTTCAGCAATGTATGCTTCAGTTCTCTAGTTTGTGAACTCTAGCATTTGGTATATTCTCCACCCATTTGCAATGAATACTGTTACTACTTAACTATTTTTGATTAGATTATCTATAAACTATTTTAAAAGATTTGATAATAAGTTGAAAACTTATGCCTACACAAAAATGTGTATGGCAGCTTTACTCGTAATTGCCAAAGACTGGAAGTGACCAAGATGTCCTTTCATTGGTGAATATGAAAACCATGGTACAACAGAATATTTGTATTATTTTATTCTTATTTTTATTTTTTTGAATATTCGTATTATTTAGTGTTACCAAGAAATGAGCTATAAGGAAGATATGGGAAGAACCTTAATTACATACTGCTAAGTCCATGAAGCCATCTGAAAAGGCTACATGCTCTATGATTTCAACTATCTGACCTTCTGCAAAAGGTAAACTACAGGGAGTTAAGATCAGTGGTTGCCAGGGGTTTGGAGGAGTGGGTGAGGCAGGAAGAACTATGAATAGGTAGAGCGCAGGAGATTTTTAGGGCAATGAAACTATTCTGTAAGATACTGTAATGGTATATACACAGTATTATATACATTTGGCAAAACTAGAAGTATGCCATACAAAAAAATCCCAGTGCTAATTATGGAATTTAGTTAATAATGCATCCGATTTGGTTGATCAATTGTACCACATAAGTTCAAGATGTTAATAAGGGAAACTGAGTGGCAAGATACAATGAAGGATGAGGTATATATGGGAACAGCATACTTCTGGATCAATTTTTCTGTATACCTAAAGTTACTCTAAGGTATTAAAAAAAACCCATCAAATATTTTAATTAAAAAAATATACTGGAATAAAGGAATTCCAATAAAATCCTCTTACCTTGATTTGTAGTCCTTTGAATAGTTTGGGTTTATCACTCCTGACAAAAGCTTAAGAAAAAATTCCAATTATTCACTTCCAAACTCAAGCTAGCTAAAGGATTAATATAAAAAGTACAAATACACTCAATAAAACATTAGATCCTATATTAAAAAAACTAAGGAAATTCAAACATATAAATAAATGGAAAGGCATATCATACTATTCAATGAGACGAGTAAGTATTTTAAGATGTTAATTGTTTCAAACTTAATCCAAATCCCAAATTCTAATGGGATTCTGAGGGCCTGGTAGTAAAGCTCTGTGACAAGAGTAAATAATGTAAGAAGTCTGGGTAGTTTAGAAAAAGTGAAATATTGGAGGGGAATTTGTTCCATTGTTAATAGATGATGTGATACTGGAATAGAAAAAACTGGTTAGAAATCTAGAGAGACTCAAGTATCTGTCATTGTTTAATATGGTAAAACTATCAAAGGGAAGGAAAGAATGACCTCTGTGTGTGTGTGTGTGTGTGTGTGTGTGTCTGGGGTGTATGTGTGAATTATTTAACATACTGGAGAAAACTTGTCAAACTAGTTGGGAAAAATAGGATACAGCTACCTATTTTTCTATCTTGTATCTAAATGAATTCCAGATGATTAATATTTTCAATTCATTCAACAAATATTTACTGCAGACCAAACTGTATGCCAGACAACATAGATATAGCTATACAAAACAAGATTCTTGATCTTATGGAGCTTACAGTCCCGTGAGGAAGAAAGATACTAAACCAGTAATCACACTAATAATCTCAGCTGTAAGAAGTATTACAGAGAAGGTAACATACACAACTTCAATATGAAATATAAAATTCTTCTTCCTCACTATGACCATAGGGTAAATGCTTTATTGATATGCCTATACAAAAATGAAAACTTCAGGACAGTTAAACACCACTAGAAACAAAATTAAAAGTAAAAATTAAAAGTATAAATGATACACTAGGGAAAATCTCTAACAATGTATCAAAGTGCTCATAAATTATTAAATACATAGGTGGACAAATGGACTAAGGACAGGAGGGTGTAATGTACAAATATAAAAGTGGTCAATAAACATTTTAAATGTTCATTCTAAAAACCAAATGTCAAAACAATGAGGTATCCTCACTCGGAGTGCCAAAAATTAAAAAGAATATTTAAGGTTAGAGAGGGGATGGAGAGAGGGATTTTCCTAGGGGTTATTTGTGGGAGAAATATAGACACATTTCTAGAGGGTTATTTAGCAAAATGAACCCAAAATCTTAAAATGTACATATTCTTTAAATCTGAAAGCTCCCTGTTGGATATTTCTTTATTCTGAGGAAATAACTATACAATATAATGCAAAGCTATATAAGGTCCTATTAACCACATCTAGAAATTTGGAAAAAATCTAAGTGTGTAAGAAGCTACAGGTAAAATAAATTAATGTGAACCACACCATAGAATGCATCCAATCATTACAAATTAACCTACTGGCCTTTTTCAAAGTGCTGGAACAAACAATCCTAAAATTTGTATGGAACTAGAAAAGACCCTGAATTGCCAAGGAAATATTGAAAAAACAAAACAAAATAAAACTGGGGGCATCACACTGCCTGATTTCAAGCTTTACTACAAAGCTGTGATCACCAAGACCACATTGTACTGGCACAAAAACAGACGCACAGACCAATGGAACAGAGTTGAGAGCCCAGATATGGACCTTCAACTCTATGGTCAAATAATCTCCGACAAAGCAGGAAAAAATATCTAGTGGAAAAAAGAGTCTCTTCAATAAATGGTACTGGGAAAACTGGACAGCTAAGTACAGAAGAATGAAACCTGACCATTCTCTTACACCATACACAAAAACAAACTCAAAATGGATGAAAGATCTCAACAAGACACAGGAATCCATCAAAATCCTGGAGGAGGGGCGCCTGGGTGGCTCAGTTGGTTGGGCGACTGCCTTCGGCTCAGGTCACGATCTTGGAGTCCCGGGATCGAGTCCCACATCAGGCTCCCAGCTCCACGGGGGGTCTGCTTCTCCCTCTGACCTTCTCTCCTCTCATGCTCTCTCTCACTGTCTCTCTCTCAAATAAATAAATAAATAAAATCTTAAAAAAAAATCTTTAAAAATCCTGGAGGAGGACACAGGCACTAACCTCTTCAAAACTGGCCACAGCAACTTCCTTCAAGACATGTCTCCAACAGCAAAGGAAACAAAAGTGAAAATGAACTTTTGGGACTTCAAGATAAAAAGCTTCTACACAGCAAAGGAAACAGTCAATGAAACAAAGAGGCAACCCATGGAATGGGAGAAGATATTTGCAAATGACACTATAGACAAAGGGCTGATACCCAAGTCTTTAAAGAACTTCTCAAACACCCAAAAAACAGATAATCATGTCAAAAATGGGCAGAAGACATGAACAGACACTTCTCCAATGAAGACATACAAATGGCTGGCAGACACATGAAAAAATGTTCATCATCATTAGCCATCATGGAAATTCAAGTCAAAATCACATTGAGATACCACCTTACACCAGTTAGAATGGCAAAGATTGACAAGGCAGAAAACAACAAATGTTGGAGAGGATGTGGAGAGAAGGGAACCCTCTTAAACTGTTGATGGGAAATGCAAGTTGGTACAACCACTTTGGAAAACAGTGTGGAGATTCCTCAAAAAATTAAAAATAGATCTACCTTGTGACCCAGCAATTGTACTACTGGGTATCTACCCTAAAGATACAGATGTAGTGGGGCCACCTGTACGCCAATGTTCATATAGCAGCAACGTCCACAACAGCTGAACTGTGGAAAGAGCCAAGATGCCCTTCAACAGAGAAAGGGATAAAGAAGATGTGGTCCATATATACAGTGGAATATTACTCGCCATCAGAAAGGATGAATAGCCAACTTTTGCATCAACATGGATGTGACTGGAGGAGATTATGCTGAGTGAAATAAATCAAGCAAAGAAAGTAAATTATCATATGGCTTCACTTATTTGTGGAACATAAGGAATAACATGGAGGATAGTAGGAAAAGGAAAGGAAAAGTGGAGGGGGGGAAATCGGAGGGGGAGATGAGCCACGAGAGACTGTGGACTGAGAAATAAACAGGGTTTTAGAGGGGAGGGAAGGAGGCGGATGGGTGAGCCTCGTGAGCCTCGTGATGGGTATTAAGGAAGGCACATATTACATAGAGCACTGGGTGTTGGACATAAACAATGAATCTTGGAACACCGCATCAAAAACTAATGATGTATTTTATGGTGACTAACACAATAAAAAAATTATCCTATTTAGTGACACAGAAGCAAACTCATATATAAAAAGTTTGAGATGTTTGTTTCTTCTGCTTGTCACAAAAAAATTTAAACATTTATTCATAAATCTTAAAATTAAGCTAGCAAATATAAAATATGTGGCACAATACATATAACCTTTAAAAATGTTTATTATTTTAATAGAGGACTGTATCTGGAGTGCAGGGTTTGGGGAAGTTTCATTTTTAAAAAAATTTTAAAAAGATTTTGTTAATTTGACAGAGCACAAGCAGGGAGAGTGGGAGAGGGAGAGGGAGAAGCAGGCTCTCTGCTGGGCAGGGAAGCCCAATATGGGGCTTGATCCGAGGACCCAGGGATCATGACTTGAGCTGAAGGCAGACATTTAACTGACTGAGCCACCCACGTGACTCTTGGGGAAGTTTTAAATCAATGTTCTCCCTTTTTTGGACTGTTGATCTATATTTTACCATTTTTATGGCAATGATCACATAAAAGTGTTCAAATTAAATTTAGAACACATTTTTCTAAAATACAAGTAGGTTATTTCATATAAATACTTGACAGTTCTTAGATTTTATGGTGACACGAGAACTTATTTCTTAAACTTACAATTAACTAACAATAGCATTATAGATATGTTTCATTATGAAGGTCTCTACTCTGTTTTATTGTCCTAAATGCAAGTGGTTTTTCTTTTTAAGATTAAGAACTTGTTGGAAGAGACTCAGATATCCTATCTAAACTTCCCCTATAGAATTTAGTTCAAAATAAAGCTAATCATTAGTCTGTTTATTAGAATTTCTTCTGTATTAATTCCATCCTTTAGAGTTTGTCCAAATACTCTGCAGACTCCTGAATCCCAAAGCAAAAAATGATCTCATGGTATCCTATTGCATTTTACACCATCCCTTTGGTAAATGCTATTATGCACACCTGTGCAAAACACTAGTTAATACTAAGTGTGTTGTCTACTGCATAAGAAACACCTCTAGGGGAAAAGGACTGTTCTTATCTTTTTTGTATCCATTAATAGAGGCTAGCACATTTAATAATATTCATTCATTTGAAAGATTTTTTTAATAGGCTGAAATGAATAAATTTAATATGAGTCACTAATGACTATTTTCATTGTTCTTTGCTCTGCTAAGCATAGATCTACAAAGTCTCCTAATCTTGAATGAGGGGGGTATGTTAATACCCTGTAGTAGCAAATCACATTTTACAAGTGGTGAATTAATTTTTTTAACAGATACTTGGGTGCTTTTATGCACACATGGCAGTAGGATAGGCTATAAAAGAGTATAACACTTGCAAAAAGATGCATAATAACTTTTCTAGTTTACTTCCTGCTGCTTTTAAAAGCTCAATAACATTAGTTTGAAGATTCCTAAAGAAATCCAAGTCATTGGGACACCTGGGTGGCTCAGTCCCGTTAAGCATATGCATTCAGTCCAGGTGGGGGAAGGCAGTCCCTGCTCAGCAGGGAGCCTGCCTCTCCTTCTGTCAGCCACGCCCTCTGCTTGTGCCATCTGACAAGTAAATAAAATCTTAAAAAAAAAATCCAGCCACTGCATTTCCAGAAAATGTTCTTATGCCAACTTATTTGGTAGTTATAAAGGCAGTTTTGTGAATAGTACTTTTAAGTGATCAAATACACAGAAGTGATTATAAAACACATGAAATGTTTCAGCTTTTCACTCTGAATTCTTATAAGTAGGTCACTTGCACAGCTCCCTTAGAAATGAGCTTAGTTTTGCTATATGTATTACTCAGAAACCTGTAGAACTCTTCTAATTCAGACTCTTCAAAGGTAACTATAAACAACATAAAAAAAAAAAAAAGTGGGCGCCTGGGTGGCTCAGTGGGTTGAGCCTCTGCCTTCAGCTCAGGTCATGATCCCAGAGTCCTGGGATTGAGTCCCACATCGGGCTCTCTGCTTAGCAGGGAACCTGCTTCCTCCTCTCTCTCTCTCTCTCTCTTCCTCTGCCTACTTGGGATTGCTCTCTGTCAAATAAATAAATACAATCTTTAAAAAAAAAAAAAAAAAAGTTATCTTCCTAGTTCCAGAAAGAGGATAAAACTGAGGATGATAAGATAATAGGGAGGATATGTCTTAGGGTTAAAGAAAAATGTTTAATTTATTTTCAAAATAAGTGAAAACATAAATGAAAAAGACAATACACTTGGCTAGATGTAATGATACACCTTTGATCACATCAGAAGTAGTCAGTCAGGGCACCTGGGCGGCTCAGTCAATTAAGTGTCTGCCTTTGGCTCAGGTCATGATCCCAGGGTCCTGGGATTGAGCCCCAGATCCGGCTCCCTGCTCAGCAGGGAGTCTGCTTCTCCATCTCCCTCTGCTTCTCTCCCTGCTTGTGCTCTCTTTCTCTCGCATGCTCTCTCTCAAATAAATAAATAAAATCTTAAGAAAAAAACAGTCAGTCATACAATGTATTCCACTGGTTTTAAGACTTAATTTCATTGTTAGGGGTTACAGAAATTATGGTTAAGACCTGTGAACTATCATATAAAATTATAAGGAATGACAGATGTTTTCCTGTTGATAAAAATAACCATTTGAATCATCATATATTCTAAATAAAAATGTCATATATCATACCCAGAAACAATACAAAGAGAACGGCCAACAACAGCAGACAACAGAACTGAATTCTCAATTATGCTTAAGCAAGCTTCTGGCTACCTGAGTATCTCTAAAATAAGAAAACTTACTATTATATACACACCATTTAGAGTGTAGAATTAGGAGTCATTTGGGTCTTCCCAAGATGACAATTTAAAAGCACTTGAAAACATTCAAGAGAAAAGCAACTTAAATAACTGAAAGAATCGGAGGAGACCAGAGGTACAACAATGAAGACAAATGAAAAATATAACTTCTTAGTACAGAAAGATAAAGTCAGAAAGAGAATGTTTGAAGACTATAAATTTATCAGGATATATTAACCAATAAAAACACAGGCTTTTCACTGGATTCCCATTTGTCAAAAGCAGAGGCATCCTTGAATTAGATAAATTAGATAAATGACACAAAAAAATTCTGGAATTTAAGAGTTCCTAGTTTGGCAGAGGAAAAAGACCAATAAAGCAAATAAAAATATTATAATATGTGGCAGCTGTGGAATATAAAGTGCTAAAGGCCACAAAAAACGTTTAGACTAAATTTTTAATGAGTAGCAGTTTGCCACAAGAACTGGAAGAGGCATAAACCAGGAGGAACATGCAATATACGCAAAGCCTTAGAGGTCAGAGCTCAGAGACATGCAGATAGTTGTGCATGTGAACTAGAGGTGTGAACAACAATCAAGAAAAGCATGTTGTGATGGGTCTTGTATTGTGAAGCTATTGAGTTTGTCATTTATTCTGTATGTGATGGGGAGGGCCACAGAAATCAAGTACGTCTATTAGAAAAGTTCTTTTTGGTAGCTGTGTAGAGGATGCAACAAAAGAAAGAAAAGGGAACAAAGATACCTGGACCAGGTAACAAGTAACTAATCTTTCTGGAGAAAGATGCCAAAGGCCTGATTAAAATCAGAGGTGGCCAAGGGAATAAGATTTGAAAGTTCTTAAGGACTTAAGGAAGGGAAGAGATACCATTTGGTGACTGGGTATAAAGTGTGAAATAAAGTGCTTGGTCATATTGCCATTTGTGGAAAGAGGAAAGAAGATGGTATTCTTTTGTAAGAGAAGAGTATAAATTCAGTTTTTGGATATGCTGGGTTTAAGGCAGCTCTACCAAAAATGTGGGCCACAGCCTAGAGGATTACGAGAAATGCAGAATCTCAGAATGTACCCCAAGTTTACAGAATTTACAATTAACAAGATTTTCAGATGATTCATATGTACACAGGCTTAAGGTATCTATAAGACCATACAAACAAACATGTCCACTTGCAGTCAGAAATGTGCTTTCTAGCAATAGAAAGCTGTGACCTACAGATACAGATTAAGAGTGTCATCAGGTAAAGACTGTAATTGGAACAGAGGGAGTGCGACATTCAAGAGAGTAATAAAAGAAGAAAATATAAAGACAGACCCTGACTATAACTAACATTTGAAAGGTGGGTGGTAGAGGAGATGCCAGGAAAGGAGAATGAAAATCTTGTTAGATGTAGGAAAAACTAGGAGGTAACAAATTCACAGAAGTAAAGGGAAGAGAAATGCTAGAGTCGAGTAAGATTTAATCATCAGGAGGTAAACTGATAGAAACAGGAGCCAGAATATCATAGGTAGAAGAATGGCTGGCAACAAATAAAATTCTGCTTATTGTAAGAAGTCAGGCTGCAGTTAAAACTGATACACTGATCTGAGCTATTTTTATTTTTTACAGACAGCAGATAAAGGAATGAATAAATGCCTGATTGTTACTAATGGAAATTTGTTACCTAAAGAGAGAGTATGTTACAAAAACAGTACCCCCCCAAGTAATATCCTTGGTACTAAAATAGTGCTTGACACACAGTGAACACTCAGTAATTCACAGAATTGGGGCGCCTGGGTGGCTCAGTGGGTTAAACCTCTGCCTTCGGCTCAGGTCATGATCCCAGAGTCCTGGGATTGAGCCCCACATCGGGCTCTCTGCTCAGCAGGGAGCCTGCTTCCTCCCTCTCTCTCTGCCTGGCTCTCTGCCTACTTGTGATCTCAGTCAAATAAATAAAATCTTTAAAACAATAAATAATTCACAGAATTATTGAATGGTTTACTCTGTATTTGTTGGTGCCATGCACATACTAAATGCTTTGTGTGTTATTTAATCCTCAAAACAATCTATAAGGTGGGTTTTTATTGGTTTTAAACCATCTATTACCCATTTTATAAATGAGAAAAACTGATGAAGTGAATACTCATGAATGATACTATTTACAGGAAAACTCCAACGTAGCCTCATGATCCTAAAGGGATTACTATTGGCATGAGAAGTTGGTATGAGAAGTGAAATCACAGTCGGTATTAAGTAAAAACCGAAAAAAAAAAGGTCCTACATTACTTTAAAAAATTTTTCTGCCTTCAAAGGTATATGTTTCTAATAAGGAATTGGCAAAATATAGTTTGAGGTCCATAATCTAGGCTGCTGCTTCAGGAAGTACAGTTTTACTGGAACAAAGCTACACATTTAAATATTGTCTAAGGTAGTTGTAGCATAGACCTCTGGCCTGTCAAGCTGAAAAATTTTATCTAGCCTTTCACACAAAGTGTGTGATATTTACATAATTAGGGAAAAAAATTTTTTTGAGACAAACACATATACTTAACATTGTAAGACTCATGCTTAAGAAGGAATTGTCATCTATTATTTTTCATGCTACTACAAATGATAAAACGTTAGGTCCACAGGGCCACTGAAAGTGACTCCTGGCCTGGAGAGGGGGAAAGATAATCCCTCACCCCAGCATGACTGCAGTTCATGAAGCTGATCCTCTTAGCTGGTTCAACAGGGAGGAAGCCCTGCTCTTCCTTGTTCCTGCAGCTGTGGCAGAGAGGCTAAGTGTGGACAACTAGGATGACTGCTGGTCCACCCACCAATGAGCCCACACCAGCCACAGGTGAGCCTCTCAAAAGCACGGGGAGCAAACCCTGCCCAGTGTGCCCACAGAAGGCAAAGTGGGTGACTGCAATCAGCTGCACTGAAGGCAATCACAGCTCAACCACAATAGAAGGACACATGCAGCCCACAGAGGGGATACCCCTGGAGCATGTGGTGCTGATGAAAAAAAGGACTATGCTCTAGGGCACCACAAGACCACTTCCTCAGAAGGTAACTGCATTTTTTTTTTTTTTAAAGATTTCATTTATTTGTCAGAGAAAGAAAGAAAGAGTAGGTGCATACACAAGCAGGGAGAAGAAGAAGCAGGCTCCTTTGCTGAGCAGGGAGCCCAATGCGGGACTCAATCTCAGGACCCTGGGATCATGACCCGAGCCAAAGGCAGATGCTTAACGGACCGAGCCACCCAACTGTCCCACAGTGTAACTACTTTCAAGACCAAAAGTTGTAGTTGACATAATACACACAAACACAGAGTAAGACAAAATGAAGAGCAAGGCATCTGTCCCAGATGAAAGAACATGACAAAAATCACAGTAAAAGAGCTAAATGAAACAGATAAGCAATATGCCTGATGAAACTTTAAACTAACAAAGATACTCAGTGGATTTGAGAAGAGTAGATGAACACAGTGACAACTTCAACAAAGAGAAAATACAAAAAACAACCAGTCAGAATTGAAGAGTTCAATAACTAAAATGAAAAATACACTAGAAGGAATCAACAGCAGATGACGGAATACAGAAGAATGGATCAGCAATCCAGAAGACAAGGTAACAAAGTAACCAGGCCAAATGTCAAAGAGAATAAAAAATGAGAACAGGTTATGGGAAATACGCAACATCATCCATTGTAACACATTCATATTACAGGGATGCCAGAAAAAGAAGAGAAAAAACAAGGGATCAGAAAACTTATTTTTAAAAAATGGCTGAAGGGGCGCCTGGGTGGCTCAGTGGGTTAAGCCTCTGCCTTCGGCTCAGGTCATGATCCCAGGGTGCTGGGATCGAGCCCCACATCGGGCTCTCTGCTCAGCCAGAAGCCTGCTTCCTCCTCTCTCTCTGCCTGCCTCTCTGCCTGCTTGTGATCTCTGTCAAATAAATAAATAAAATCTTGAAAAAAAAAAAAAAAGGCTGAAAATTTCCCTGAGGAAAGGAAACAAACATTCAGATCCAGGAAGCATGCAGAGCCCCTAAAAAGATAACTCAAAGGAGGTCCACAAGAAGACACATAATAATTAAAATATCAAGGATTAAAGACAAAAAGAGAATCTTAAAAGCAAAGCAAGAGAAAACAGTTACAATCAGGGAAACCCCATTTTTCACCAGAAACTTTGAGGCCAGAAGGGAATGGCATAATAAATTCAAAGTGCTATAAGGTAAAAACCTTTGAGCAAGAATTCTCACGAGGTTATCGTTAAGAATAGGAGGAAAAAAAGTTCCAGACAAAAGTTAAAGGAGTTCATCACCACTTAAGCAGAGAAGAAAATTAGGAAAAGGAAAAATTCTCAAAGGTAAAGGTGGTAGATTAAGCCAATGTGGAGACTGAAACACAAAAAGTAGCAAAATCAATTATATCTACAAAAATGAGTCAAGGGATACACAAAATAAAAAGATGTAAAATATGAAACCATACACATAAAAGTGGCCATCAACTTTATAAAGACTGTTATACACATAGAATGTTATATATGAACCAAGTAATAACCAAAAAGAAACCTACGATATATACAAAAACTAAAAAGGGATCCAAGCATGTTTAAGAAAGCCATCAAAACAAAAGAGAACAAGACAGAACTACAAAAACAACCACAAAGCAATTAACAAAATGACAATAAGGACACACTTATGAATATTTAATTAAATGTAAATGGAATATGGGGCACCTGGTGCAGTGGGTTAAGTGTCTGTCTCTTTTTTTTTTTTTTTGCTTTTATTTATTTGAGAGAGAGAGAGAAGTTGAAGTGGAGGGTCAGAGGGAGAAGCAGACTACCTGCTGAGCAGGGAGCCTGATGTGGGACTCTATCCTGGGACTTCAGGATCATGAACCGAGCTAAAGGCAGTTGCTTAACCAACTGATCCACCCAGGCGCCCAAGTATCCGTCTCTTGATTCAGGCTCAGGTCATGATCTCAGAGTCCTGAGATCAAGCCCTGCTTAAATTCTCTTTCTCCCTCTGCCCCTCCCTGCATATGCCTGCACTAGCATTCTCTCTCTCTCTCTCTCTCAAAAAAAAAAAAAAAAAAAGTAAATGGACCAAATGCTCCAATCAAAAGACACAGGGTGACTGAATGGGTAAACAAAAACAAAAAGGACCCATCTGTATCTTGTTTACAAGAGACTTGCTTCAGACTTAGACACATACAGAGTGAAAAATGAAGGTATGGGTAAAGATATTCCATGCAAATGGCAGAGAGAGAAAAAGATTGGTAGGAATACTTTTATCAAAGACTGTAGCAAGAGACAAAGAAGGGCATTACAGAATGATAAAGTGGTCACTTCAACAAGAGGATTTAACAATTATAAATATCTCTGCACTCAAAATAGTATCACCTAAATACACATAAAGCAATTATAAAAGGTATAAAGTAAGAAATTAGCAGTAATACAATAGTAGGTGACTTAAACACCCCACTTACATCAGTGGATAGACATTGTGGATAGAAAATCAACAAGGAAAAAAGTAGCTTTGAATGACACATTAGACGAGACAGAACAGGTATAAACAGAATATTCCATCCAAAAACTGCTGAATATACGTTCAAGTGCACATGGTACATTCTCCAGGGCAGATCCTATCTTAGGCCACAAAGAAGTCTAAATAATTTTAGAAGTCTGAAATCATGTATTTTTTCTGACCATAAAGATATGAAACAAAAAAAATTACAAGAAAAAAACTCAAAAAGCAAAAACACGAAGGTTAAAAAAACATTACTGAACACCAATGGGTCAACAACAAAAAAACCAACAAAAATCAAAGAGGAAATAAAAATATACATGAAGAGAAATAAAAATGAAAACACAATGGTCCAAAAATCTTTGGGATGCAGCAAAAGCAGTTCCAAGAGGGAAATTTATTGAGATACATGCCTACCTCAAGAAATAAGAAAAACCTCACCTTACATCTAAAGGAACTAGAGAAAAAGAAAGCTAGTGAAAAAGAGGGAAATAATAAAGATTAGAGTAGCGGGGCATCTGCCTTTGGCTTGGGTCATGATCCTGGCTGAGGTCCTGGGATCAAATCCCACATCGGGACCCCTGCTCAGCAGGGAGTCTGCTTCTCCCTCTCCCCCTCTCCTCTGCTCATGTGCATACTCTCTCTTTTAAATAAATAAATAAAAGCTTTAAAAAAAGAGTGGAAATAAATGAAATAGCAACTAATAACTAAAACAGCAACTAAAAAAAAAAAATAGAGAAGTTCAGTATCAATTTGTATTTCCACCAACATTACTCCAGAGCTGATACTCTGAAAAGAGGAAGACTCATCAAGAAAAAGAGGGCTCAGTTCAGCATTTGCAAATCATTATGATACACATTAAAAAAAGGAAGGATACAAACCATATCATCATCTCAATGGATGTATTAAAGGCATCTGACAAATTCTACCTTTGCTTATGATACAATCTTAAAATAAGTTTGGGTTAGGAGGGAATACACTTCAACATAATAAAGGCCATATATGAAAAACCCACAGCTGACATCACACTCAATGGTGAAACGCTGAAAAGATTTTCCTCTAGGATCAGGAACAAGATAAGGATGTCCACACTTACTCAACACAGTACTGGAAATCCTAGCTGCAGAAGAGTGATCATGACCAAATTTGTAAAGAAGTAAAACTGTTACCATTTGGAGATGACTTGATATTTTATATAGAAAACACTAAAGACCACCAAAACTGATTAGAACAGATACATTCAGCAGTTTCAGGATACAAAATTAATACACAGAAATTGGTTTTATTTCTATACACTAATAATGAAGTACCAGAAAGAGAAATTAAGAGAACAATTCTATTTAATCTGTACCAAAAAGAATAAAATACCTACAAATAATTAAACCACGGAAGTGAAACAGCAATATTCTGAAAACTATGGGACACTAATGAAAGAAACTGAACATGACAATAACAATGGAAAGATTCTGTGCTCATGAACCAGAGGAATTACTACTTTAAGATTTTATTTGGGGGTGGAGAGAACATGAGTAGAGGGAAGGACAGAGGGACAGTGAGAAGCAGACTCTGCTGAGCAGGGAGCCAGATGCCAGGCTGGATCCCAGGACCCTGAGATCATGACCTGAGTCAAGGAAGATACTTAAATGACAACGCCACCCAGGTGCCCTGGAGGAATTACTATTGTTAAAAATGTCCACACTAGGGGCGCCTGAGTGGCTCAGTGGGTTAAGCCTCTGCCTTCGGCTTGGGTCATGATCTCAGGGTCCTGGGATTGAGCCCTGCATCGGGCTCTCTGCTCATCGGGGAGCCTGCTTCCCCATCTCTCTCTCTGCCTACTTGTGATCTCTCTGTGAAATAAATAAATAAAATCTTAAAAAAAAAAAAAAAAGTCCACACTACTCAAAACAATCTATAGATTCAGTGAATTTCCTATCAAATACCAATAGCATTTTTCACAGAACAAGAACAGATAATCCTAAAATTTTTATGGAAATGTAAAAGACCTTCAATATCCAAAGCAAATGGGATGCCTGGGGGGCTCAGTTGGTTAAGCAGCTGCCTTCGGCTCAGGTCATGATCCCAGTGTCCTGGGATCGAGTCCCGCATCGGGCTCCTTGTTTGGCGGGAAGCCTGCTTCTCCCTCTGCCTCTGCCTGCCACTCTGTCTGCCTGTGCTTGCTCTCTCTCTCTCTCGACAAATAAAATAAAAAAATCTTAAAAAAAAATATCCAAAGCAATCTTTAGAAAAACAAAGCTAGAGGTAACACAATCCCAGATTTCAAGATATACTACCAAAGCTGCAGTAATCAAAACAGTATTGTATGAGCACAAAAGCAGACACAGAGGTCATGGAATAGAATAGAGCCCAGAAATAAAACCCATGCTTAAATCATCAATTAATCTATAACAAAATATACAAAAGGAAAAAGACAGTAATGTCAATAAATGGTTTTGGGAAAACTGGACAGGCATATGCAAAAGAATTAAGCTGGACAGTTTCTAACACCATTCACAAAAATAAACTCAAAATGGATTAAGGACCTAAATGTGAGACCCAAAATCATTAAATTCCTAAAAGAAAACATTGGTTATAATCTCTCCATTATTGGCCTTAGCAACATTTTATGGAAATGTTGCCTCAGGTAAAGAAAAAAATATAAACTGTTGGGACTACACCAAAAACAAAAAGCCTCTACACAGCACAGAAAACCATCAACAAAACAAAAAGGGAACCTCATGAACATAAGATATGCAAATAAAACATGTGAGAATATACAACTCAACAGCAAAAACCAAACAATCTGATTAATAACTGGGCAGAGGACCTAAATAGACATTTTTCCAACGAAGACATATGTGTGGCCAACACACACATGAAAAAATGCTATCACTGATCACCAGGTTAATGCAAATCAAATCCACAAAGAGATCACTTCACACCAATCAGAATGGCTAATATGAAAAAGACAAAAAATAGAAAGTGTTGGCTATCATGTGAAGAAAAGGGAACCCTCATGTGCTGCTGATGGGAAAACAGTACAGAGGTTCCTCAAAAAAATTAAATAGAAAAACCTTATTATCCACTCATTCCACTACAGGGTTTTCAAAGAAACGAAAACACTAACTTGAAAAGATACATTTACCTTCTATGTTTCCTGCAGCATTACTTACAAAAGCCTAGATGTGGAAGCCACCCAAGTGTCCATCAATATATGAATGGATATACCATACCAGGAAGGTTCTGGTCCAAGACAGCAACTCAGAAAGACCCTGAACTCACCTTCTCCACAGACACAAGCTTAGACCTATTTATGGAGCAAGTCCTCCTGAAGATATGAAGGCTGAGTGAACAGCTTCTTACAACAAAAGAGAGCGAGCGCATAGAGAACGGCAGGAGGGAGTGGGACTGCGGTGGAGAGGGACAGTACTGAAGGTGAGCAAATTCTGTGAGCAGATTTCTGTCCTGTGGCAGAGGCTGCTACATTGACCCCTAGCCCACTTAGCCCTGGGTGCTCTGGGGCACAGAAAAAAACCTGAGGTTTAAAAGAGCTTATAGAACATAAAGGAACGAGTCTCAGAACCTTGCCAAATAATGAGGAAGCTGCTGGAACTCTCTCAGTCAAAAGAGCAGGTTAGGGACGCCTGGGTGGCTTGGTGGGTTAAGGCCCCCACCTTCGGCTCAGGTCATGATCCCAGGGTCCTGGGATTGAGCCCGGCATCGGCATCGGACTCTCTGCTCAGCAGGGAGCCTGTTTCCTCCTCTCTCTCTCCTGCCTCTCTGCCTGCTTGTAATCTCTGTCAATAAATAAAATCTTAAAAAAAAAAAAAAGAGCAGGTGAATACCATGATTTACACTGTAAATCCACCTTGACAGTGTAATCAAGACCAGGGCCCCCAGCCCACACCAGCCCCGGACACAGTGGGGCATGGGCGCGGTCGGGGGGTGTTTAAAAGTTCAAGGAGAATTTAAAGATCCAGCACTAGAACTCTGCTAGATGGGGGGACAGCTGCTGGCACTCTCTCCAGGTTGGAGAGGCTGGTGAG
The DNA here is from genome assembly GCA_004024625.1 of Mellivora capensis. NCBI lineage: Eukaryota > Metazoa > Chordata > Mammalia > Carnivora > Mustelidae > Mellivora > Mellivora capensis. Next base: position 26,614 of record PISX010012615.1, read on the forward strand.
AAACATGGTTTATGATGTTCTCCATACCTTGATAACTTGGATGGGAGGAGGGTCCAGGTACCCTAACCAGCATGTTGCTTCCTGGGTCCCCAGCCCATATCAACCCCAACCACTCCACCAAGCAGTTTCTGCACAGTCCACACCAGGACACCCCTGGTCAGATCCAGCAGTTGTGCCAATGTGACATGATCACAAAACACTCTGGAACACTCCAGCTCCACACCTCTTTGGCTCCTAAGAGCTTCCTAGGACACCCCTGGCACAGAGATTACTGGGACCTCCTGGCTCTCACCTGATTCAGGTCCAGGAACCCCCAGCCCATGTTGGTCCAGTTCTAGTACCCTGTCAGGACACTCGCTGCACTGAGCATTCTGTGATACCCTGACCTCACCCATTTCAGCCTCAGCTGTCCCACCAGGTGCTTTCTAGCTGGGGAGCCCTGGGGCAGCCACAGCCCACACCCACTGTAGCTTTAGCTGTCCTCTCAGGGCACCCTAGGCACAGAGAACTCCACAACCACCTTGGCCCATACCTACTTCAGCTACAGATGTTCTACCAAAATGCCCCCTACAGAGAATACCTTAGGACCTCCCCCAGGCCCATGCCCCACCTTGAATCAAGCTGCCTTGCCAGGGTGCTTTCTGGAGAGCCCCAGGACACCCCAGCACACACTTGATCAGCTTCACGGTCTACCCAGGGGACAACCATACACAAGACCATTCCTCCAAGTTTAGAAGTGGCTGTTCTGCCTAATTCACAAAAACAAGCCCTTTAGAAAGTAAAGCAGACTGGAGAGACAGAAGAATATGCTACCAAAGCAAGAATAAGACAGAACCTCAGGAAAAGAACTAAATGAGCATAGATAAGCAATGGTCTGATAAAGAATTTAAAGAAAGTAATGATCATAAAGATGCTCACTGGGCTGAAGCAAGTAAAAGTACTAAGTGAGGACTTCAACAAAGAGGAAATATAAAGAAGAACTATCCGAGTTGAAGAACACAAGAACTGAAATGAAAAATAACTGGGGAATCAACAGTAGGTTAGATGCAGAACAATGGATCACTGATTTTGAGGACAGGCTATGGAATGCTTACTCGTTAAGCATCTGCCTTCTGCTCAGGACATGATCTCAGGGTCCTGGAATCGATCCCTGCTCAGCAGGAAGCCTGCTTCTCCCTCTTCCACTCCCTCTGCTTATGTTCCCTCTCTCACTGTGTCTTTGTCAAATAAATAAAATCTTCACAATGGGGCGCCTTTGTGGCTCAGTGGGTTAAAGCCTCTGCCTTTGGCTCAGGTCATGATCCCTGCTTCCCCCCTCTCTGTCTCTGCCTGCCTCTCTGCCTACTTGTGATCTCTGTCAAGTAAATAAAATCTTAAAAAAAAAAAAAAAAAGGGTATGGTGGGGGGATAGACAAAATGGATGAATGGGAGTGGAAGATAAGGGCTTCTAGTTACGGAATGAATAAGTGATAGGGAAGGCAGTCAATGGTATTGTAATAGCATGTGTGACAACTCACCCATGGTGAGTAAAGCATAAAGTACGGACTTGTCCAATTACTACAACTTACACAAATTACACCTGAAATTGATGTAAAATTGTGTGTCAGCTATATTTTAATTTAAAAAAAAAAGTGTGGAATACACAATGGAATATTACTCAGCTATAGAAAAGAATGAGATCTTTCCATTTGTGACAACATGGATGGGTCTAGAGTGATTAAGCTAAGTGAAATAAGCCAGACAGAGAAAGACAAATACCATATCATTTCACATATATGTGGAATCTAAAAAATAAGTGAAATAACCAAAAAATGAACAGATTCTTAAATACAGAGAACTGGTGATTGCCACAGAGGAAGTGGATGGAGGGGTTGGGTGATTAAGGGGATTAAGAGATACCAGTTTCCAGTTATAAAATAAATACTAAGTCACAAAGATAAAAAGAATATAGTCAATAATATTGTAAGAACATTGTATGGTGTCAGATGACTACACTTAATGTGGTTAGCACTGTGAGATATAATTACCAAATCAATATGCTGTACATGGGAAACACTATATGTTAATTATTCATCAATAATTAAAAATACTAAGGATTATATATAAGAAAGTATTCATACTTAACACAACCAAAACATGGAAATTAGAAGAATCTTAGGAGCTGAACCTAGAATTGGCTTTGGAATATAATCTGGGACTTTTTTTCCACAAACACTGAGTGTTAAGTTCAATAAAATGTTTCAAAATTTGATTCTCTCTTTCTGACATGTCTGTTTTAAATTAGGTGAATTTTAAAAATTACAATTCTTGTTAAGATAAAGTATAATGAAAGTTATGATAATCCCAGAGGCTACTGGATGTTGATGATAAAAGACCATAATGCAATGATGACGTGAAAATTAGCTTGGTATTTGTAATTACTATAAAAAGTGACAACTGTCCTTCATGCCCTATTCCAGAGTATCTATAAGATAGTGAGTTAGAGGGGTGCCTGGGTGGCTCAGCAGGTTAAAGCCTCTGCCTTCGGCTCAGGTCATGATCCCTGGTCCTGGGATCGAGCCCCACATCAGGCTCTCTGCTCAGCAGGAAGCCTGCTTCCCCTGCCTCCTCTCTCTCTGCCTGCCTCTCTGCCTACTTGTGTTCTCTGTCTGGCAAATAAATAAATAAATAAAATCTTAAAAAAAAAAAAAAAAAGATAGTCAGAAAGTGGGAATATAATAATGGTTATACTTAAATGGTTATACTATAAACTTAAATAAAAATATACTATAAACTTAAACTACTATAAACTTAAATGGTTATACCATACACTATCTCATGGACTCCGAAACACTGGAATTATACATAATTGTACTGAATATGGATACACATTACAGAAATAATCACTTCCATTAAAAAAAACTTGTGTATTAAATATTTATACACAGAATTAAAATCCAATTACTTTCAAAAGGAAAAGACAGTATGACTACATATATCCTAAGTATGACAATTTAACTACATGTAAGAAATATATAGAATTAAATTCCACTACAAGGATCGATAAACTCCACTCAAGCTTTTAAAGACTGAACTTCCGACTGTAGAAATTACTACCAAAGACATAATAAAATCTGCTATCACAAATAAGGCTAACTGTGGTAGTATCAAAGCTATTCTTTTTTTTTTTTTTTTAAAGATTTTATTTATTTGTCAGAGAGAGAGAGTACACACAAGCAGGCAGAGAGGCAGGCATGGATGATTGCTTTTCCTTTGTACCTCAAGTTCTATGGCAATTAATTCTCTTAATGATTTGTCACTTTGTACAGGTCTATTCTCACTTACTCCAACTGTTCCTTATGAGCATTTTATATAAACCAACTTACATTTAAGATACATTAGAATGGTATGTTATTTAAAGGGATTACATTTATATCTGGTAAAACAAAGGCTCCTGTAAATTTACACTTAAGTAAAGGAAAGGCTCTCCTAAGAATATAACCACTTCATCATGTGTTGTATCATACATTATGCCTACTTAAAATAATCTTATATTCAACGATTACTGTAAAACTCCACTTCCAGAAAACAGAACGTGGAAATAATACATACACTGTTGAGAAGGTATAATCCTAAAAATTCTTATTCTTGGGAATATGTAATGAAAGTATTCTTGTAAAATACTGATTTTAAATTAAAGTGATAATTTACTGGAGAAAATTTTACATACCTTGGACTTGAGGGAACCTCCCCAATTTTCATCCACAAACTTCAAGAATAGCTCCTGCATAAAGCTGCAAAAGGAAAAACAAGAATTTAAAAAACTGGTATAATTTTAAGATTTCATTTGTTTTGGAAAGAGAAAGACAGCATGAGTGCGGGCAGGAGGGCAGAGAGGAAGGGTGAGAGTCTTTCAAGCAGACTTCACACTGGGAGCCTGATGGCAGGGCTCAGTCTCAATGACCCCGAGATCATGACCAGAGCCAAAAATCAAGAGTTGGAAGCTTAAACAACTGAGCCACTCAGGTACGCCTGTTGTAATTTTTAAAATGTAGTTATTTCAGTTAAAATAAATATTATAGTTAAACAGATAGAATCAAATGTTCAGAGCTGGAGAGAACTATGTTGTTCCATTCTGACAGAAGAGGAAATGAGGCCCATGGATGTTAAATGATTGAGGAATTTAAGCCCTACTTAGTAAGAGATTGAAGGCGACGTGGAGAATTGATAATGAATCTGAATAGGTAAGATGTCTTTGTAAGTTCTTCACAAAATTCTAAAGATTTCCTATAGTTTAGAATGTTAGATTGAACACGTTTGTATTTATCTATCCAACATAGGTATCTAAGGAGAGTTCTTTCTAGGAGAGTTCTTTCTAGTTGGTTAAAATTAAGCAATCAATATTTAAAATTAAATCAATATTTAAAATTAAACAAAACCTCAATACTTTTAAAAATTATAGTATATACTATGTAAAGATACTAGAAAACCAGTAAAATATCATTAGAAAGAATTTTTGTTAAAGATCTGAGAGAGACAGAGAGGAAGAGAGACTGTGCACACGTGTGTGTGGGGGGGGAGGGCAGAGGCCCGAGGTGGGGCTCTCTCTCACAAACCATGAGATCATGAGATGCTGACATCAGGACCTGAGCCAAAACCGAGAATGGGTGTTTAACTGACTGAGCCACCCAAGCACCCCTCATTAGAAAGAATTTAAATGCAAATATTTTCCCTTAATGAAATTCCTTTAAATTGAATTAAATAATAAATATTGCTTTTCTAGCTATATAGGACCTGCACAGTTTATAGTAAAAGCTCATTATAAAAAAACTATAATGCAAAAATTTTATTACAATGAATTCAGCTGAAATGGATTCAATAGTAAACATCACTATTTTTCAGCTGTAGAGCCTGACCATTCTTTTTGTAGTAACATGGGGATGCTAGGGCTCTGAGAGAAGGCAGGCAATTATAAAAACATACTATATCCATTTTCTTTCTTGTTAGTCTTTATACTTTTTATTGTAGGTCTAAAAGCTGAAGATGGATTTTACTTTTAAGTTCTAAAATAGCATAAATATCCCATGCACTATGGAGGATGATTATTTTAAATACTTTGGAAAATACAAAAAAGTACAGAGTAGAAATTAGAAATTTACTTTATTTCCATTTATACCCAAGAGATAATTTTTTTTTAAACTTTTTTTTTTTTAAAAGATTTTATTTATTTGACAGACAGAGATCACAAGTAGGCAGAAAGGCAGGCAGGCAGAGAGGAGGAAGCAGCTCTCCGCAGAGCAGAGAGCCCTATATGGGGCTCGATCCCAGGACCCTGGGATCATGACCTGAGCCGAAGGCAGAGGCTTTAACGCACTGAGCCACCCAGGTGCCCTGATAATTTTTTTTTTTAAGCCATTTTGGAGATTCTGACCTAGATCAATAGTTCTTAAATTTTTGAGGGCCACAGATACTTTTGAGAATCTGATGAACTTTTGCTTTGAGGCTATTCATGGACTCTCTGAAACCACTGATGAATTTCAAATTAAGAAGTCTGATGATCTCCAAAGATTCTCTGCAGCATTAACAATTTGGTATTAGGGGGATCTAATTTTATGCAGTAAGCTGCTTTTTAGTTACTCTTATTAGACAAGCCCACAGAATATCTTTAAAAATATCAGGTCATACTACTAATAAGATCATGAAAAGATGTTCAACATCACTAATCATTAGGAAAAAAGCAAATCAGAATCACAATGAGCTACCAACCATTTCACATTAGATAGGAAGGCTATGATTAAAAACAACAACACAGAAAACCAGTGGTGGTGAAGATGTGGAAAAATCAGAACCCTTGGGCACTGCTGCTGGTAAGGTAAAATAGTACAGGAGCTACAGAAAATAAAAAGGCGGTTCCTTAAAAAATTAAACATAGAATTATATGATTCAGCAATTCTACTTCTAGCCAGAAGTTAGAGGTAACCCAAATGTCTATTGGCCAATGAATGGATAAACAAATGCAGTATATACATATAATGAAATACTGTCTTAAAAAGAGAAAATTATGACACATGCTATAACATGCATGAATCTTGCAGACAGGAAATAAAGCAATCACAAAAGGATAAATACTACATGATTCCACTTTTATGAGGTACTTAGAGCAGTCAAGTTGAGAGACAGAAAGTCAAACGGTGGTTGCCAGGGGTTGGGAGAGGGAAGAAGAGGAGCATTATATATTGAGAATGAAGTTTCAGTTTAGAAAGATGAAAAAGTTCTGGAAATACATGGACACTTAAAAATAGTTAAAATGGTGACGTTTATTCTATATATATATATATATGTATATATATATACATATATATATTACCAGAATTAAGAAAGTTAAAAAAGTAGTAAGGCCATAATAAAATTCGGTTATTAGATTTAGTTTTTATTTGTAAGTCCGTGATCCCCTGGAAACTAAGTGGAGATTCCATTACCTTACATAATAGCATTTCTCTACAAAACTGTTTCCCAATATTCTCCATAACATGACATGTGGAAAATGGTTAACAACTTCATGGAGCATGGGATTAGAGGAGGATGCTTAGAACTGGAGAGGACTAGCTTGGTGGGCCCTATGCATCCCAGTCCCTATTTGGCTGTTGCAAGGACTGAAGGAGTCTGTATCCCAGCAGACTTCTAAGGCATTCATGGAAAGCACTTCTCTGTACAACAAAACAAATGGTTAAAAATACTAGAAACATGTTCAATGAACAGGCAGCTTAGATGTGACTTTGTCCAGAAAAACTTTTGTTGATTTCCTATCCTGTAGGTATTTTCTGCAGAATTCCAGTTTTTTCTTTCTTTTTTCTTAAAGATCTTAACTATTTGACAGAAAGAGCGTGTGCACACGCTCACACAAGCAGGGGAAGCAGCAGAAGGAGAGGGAGAAGCAGGCTTTCTGCTGAGCAGAGCCAGATGTGGGGCTTAATCCCCAGGATCCCTGAATCATGACCTGAGCAGAAGGCAGACTCTTAACTGACAGAGCCACCCAGGCACCCCAGAATTCTGTTCTTATGTGCTATAAATATTCTGTAACTTAACTGTGGAAAGGAAATGTCTTATTTATAACTATCCCCAGAACTAGACACAAAGCTTCTCAATGTATGTGTGTTGGAGAGAATTACTCATTTAACAGAATTAAATACCTCTTTTTTTGTTACATAACTTTAAAAATATTTCAAGTTCCTTTGACATCCTTGTAGAGTTCGTTGTACTTAGTGTAGGGTAAACAAAAAGAAAATTTATCTTAGAGCTGCCTAACATTATTAATAACAAATTCTAAAAGCATTAGTTAATTTTTAAAAAAGATTTTATTTATTTGACAGAAAGAGAGCGAGCTAGTGTGCACAAGCAGGGGGAGCAAGAGGCAGAGGGAGAGGGAAAAGCTCCCTGCTGAGCAGAGCCCAACCAGAGAGCCCAACATTGGGCTCAATCCCAGAACCCTGGGATCATGACCCGAGCTGAAGGCAGATGCTCAACTGACTAAGTCACCCAGGTTCCCCTAAAAGTATTAATTTGTGATGACAGTTGGCATTTCACTTATGAATTTGTGGTGTTCATAGGAAAACACTGGTTTTTCATGTTGAGTAAGTAATTTTAACTACAAATTCTGATAAATTTTCAGTGACATAATCATAAGCATCTTTGGCATTACACAAATTCACATAAAAATATATGTAACTTATAATAGGAATTCTCTAGGGCATAAAGGATGAGAGGATTTAAAAAGGTTAAACTTGTAATTCCTTGACTTTCTCCCTTAGCATTTGGACTTTTTAAAGTAACATCACTGGCATAGAAAAAATGCTGACCTTCAACATTTGTGGATAACAACCCAATGGAAAAGAAATTAAAAAAGTGACGTAACTTTTATAGAACAAGCTAATTTCTAAAATACCAAGTTGGTAGGCCTCTTTTTTGTAGGCCTCAAGAAGCTCATTTGTACAGACAATCTGTCTCTAGACTCTAGTAGGTACTTGCTCCATTATATTATAATAACCCAAATAACTTAAATGAAAATACATGGATACCTTTAGAAAAATATAAAAATGACATGCAAAGTTGCATTTTTCCCTTGGGAGTCCACACCTATTTCCCTATATAAGTTATGATTAATAGGTTTTCCTAAACTTTCTAAACCATTCTCCTGATGGGAAGCAAAAATATCAAAGTACTTCAGCTCTGTAACTAATCTGCCTTATTAGTAACATGACTTTTGAATCCCCTAATTTCCACCTCATTTAAAAATAAGTGGTGTTTAAAACTGAAGTATAATTAACATAGTGTTATATCAGTTTCAGGTGTACAATAGAGTGATTCAGTTCTATACATTACTCAGTGCTCATCAAGTGTGTACTTTTAATCCCCTTTATTTCAGCCATTCCCCCTACCCACCTCCACCCTCTGACAGCCACAAGTTTATTCTCTGTATTTGAGTCTTTTTGTTGTTGTTGTTCATTTTCTTTCTTAAATTCCATGAGTGAACTAATAGAGGACTTGTCTTTCTCTAACTTATTCCACTTAATATTATATCCTCTAGATTCATCCATGTTGTAGTGAGTGGCAAGATTTCATTTTTTTGTGGTTGAGTAATATTCCACTGTATGTGTGTGCACTTGTGCGTGCATATGTATACATACACATCTTTATCCATTCACCTATTGATGGATACTTGGGTTGCTTTCATATCTAGCTATTGTAGATAATGCTGCAATAAACATGGGGTGCATAACTCTCTTTAAGTCAGCGTTTTCATTTTCTTTGGGTAAATAACCAGTAGTGGAATTATTGGATCATATAGTAATTTTATTTTTAAAGTTTGGGGAGAGGGGTGTCTGGATGGCTCAGTCGTTAAGCCTCTGCCTTCAGGTCAGGTCATAATCCCAGGGTCCCAGTATCGAGCCCTGCATCAGACTCCCTGATCCGTGGTGAGCCTACTTCTCCTTCTCCCACTCTTGCTGTATTCCCTCTCTTGCTGTCTTTCTGTCAAATAAATAAATAAAATCTTAAAACAAAGTTTGGGGGAAAACGTCATGCTGTTTTCCGTGGTGGCTATACCAATTTGTATTTCTACCACCATTTCTCCATATATTTGCCAACACCTGTTATTTCCAACAAGAGGGTATAAAAATTTTAAGTATCTATGTACCCAATATAGGAACACCCAAGTCCATAAAGAAATTATTAATAGAAGTTTAACATAACAGAAGTTTAACATAAAGAAGTTTACAGTAACACAGTAATAGAAAGGAACTTTAGCACCCCACTTACATCAATGTATAGATCATCCAGAGAGAAAATCAACAAGGAAACAGTTGCTACGAATGACACATTAGACCACAAGGGGCTAACAGTTGTATTTGGAACATTCCATCCAAGGAGGAATACTTTTTTTTAAATTAAAGATTTTATTTGAGAGAGAGTGCATGCACAATGAGGAGGGACAGAGGGAGAAGGAGAGAGAATTCCAAGCAGATTCTGTGACAAGAGCCGAACAATATGTGGGGTTGATTCCCACAACCTCAAGATCACTACCTGGGCCAAAATCAAGAGTCAGATGCTTAGTCAACAACGGAGCCATATAGGAGCCAAGTGCACATGGAACATTCTCCCGAAAAGATAATGTTAGGCCACAAACAAGTCCAAATAAATTAGAAAAGACTGAAATCATATCATGCACCTTTTCTGACCACAACTGTATGAAAATCACTCAAGAAAAGATATGGAAAGAACACAAATACATGGAGGCTAAATAACATGCTACTAAACTATGAATGGGTCTACTGAGAAATCAAAGAAGATATCAAAAGATACATGGAAACAAATGAAAACATGATCCAAAATTTGGGGGATATGGCAAAAATTGTTATAAGAGCCAAGACTACAGCAATATAGGCCTACCTCAAGAAACAAGAAAAATCTCAAACAACCTAACCTTAAACCTAAAGGAGACAGAAAAAGAAGAAACAAAGCCCAAAGACAGTAGGAAGGAAGAAATAATACAGATTAGAGCAGAACTAAATACATGGAGACTAAAAACCCAATAGGAAAGATCACTGATGCCAGGAGCTGGTTCTTAGAACAGATGAACAAAGCTGATAATAAGTATTTAGCCAGACTCATCCACAAAAAAAAAAAAAAGAGAGAGAGAGGTAGGTCTCAAAATCAGAAATGAAGGAGGAGAAATAACACCATAGACATACAAAGGATTATAGGAGATTATTATGAAAAACTGTATAACAGATTGGACAATCAAGAAATGGATAAATTTCTAGAAATATATAACCTTTCAAAACTGAATCAGTAAGAAATACAAAATTTGAACAGACCAATTATTAGCCATGAAACTGAATCAGTATTCAAAAAATTCCCAACGAACAAGTCCAGGACCAAATGGCTTTACAGATGTATTCTACCAAACATTTAAAGAATTAATACTTGGGGGAGGAGCAAGATGGCAGAATAAGAGACCTAAATATCATAGGGTCCTAGGAGTTCAGCTAGATACTTAACAAACCATTCTGAACACTTATACAAACTCAACAGGAGATCAAAGAGAAGAGCAGCAATTCCAGGAACAGAAAATCAACCACTTTCTGGAAGGTAGGACTTTTGGAGAAGTGAATCCGAGGCAATATTCGGGAAGACAGATTGTGGGAGGAGGGGCCGGCTCCCATCAAGCAGTAGAGCAGCAGAGCACAAAATTGAAAAAAAATTTTTTTTAAAAGATTTTATTTATTTATTTGACAGAGAGAGATCACAAGTAGGCAGAGAGGCAGTCAGAGAGGGGAGGGGAAGCAGGCTCCCCGCTGAGCAGCCAGCCTGATGCAGGGTCCAATCCCAGGACCCTGAGATCATGACCTGAGCCAAAGGCAGAAGCTTAACCCACTGAACCACCCAGGTGCCCCAAAATTGAAACTTTTAAAGTCTGCTCCACTGAGGTAAGTCACTCTAGAGGCTAAGGAGGGGGTGGAGCCCTCCCAGGGACAGTGTCTTCTCAGGACCCACAGGGTCACAGAAAGACCAGGGGTGTCTGAATTTGTCGGCACTCCCAGGTATCAGAGTGGGGAAGCCGACTACACAGATGGAGCTGAGGAGGGGGCTCTCAGCTTGGGGTTTACCTTAAACCGTGATCCAAGGCACAGTCGGGCCACTGCTCTTCGTGCAGGGACTCCACAAGTGGCAGTTTGGGGAGGACCCCTCCTTCCACCTTTGGAGAAGCAGTGGGGGGGCCCGCTGCAGAAATCTACTGGGTTTGGAAACTCCAAACAGGGCCATGCGCCAGAGACAGAAACTCTTGGTCACAGGCCGGGTGAGCGTGGAGTACAGCCAGAGACGAGGGAGATGGGAGGGATTGACTGCTTTTCTCTGAGGGTGCCCTGAGGAGTGGGGCCCTGGCTCTTGGCTCCTATGGGGTTGGAGATTGGGGGACCACCATTTTCATTCCCGGTCTCCAAAGGCGTATGGAAAACTTTCAGGGAATAAAAGCTCCCGATAGCGAACCTGAGCATATTACTTAGCCTGGCCCCTAGCAAGGGCGGTCTAATTCCACCTTGGGCAAAGACATTTAAGAATCACTGCAACAGACCCCTCCCCCTGAAAATCAGCAAGAACATCCAGCCAAGACCAAGTTCACCAATCAATGAGAACTGCAAAACTTCAGAGCTATGGGAGTATAGCACACAGAATTCATGGCTTTTCTCCCCATGATTCTTTAGTCTTTTAAAGTTAAATTAAAAAAAAATTTTTCTATTTTTAAACATTTTTCCTCTTTCCCATTTTAACGTTTTTAAACTATTTTATCAATACCACTTTAAAAATCTTTTAAAATTTTCATTTTTATTTTTTTAAAGATTTTATTTATTTGACCGAGAGAGATCACAAGTAGGCAGAGAGGCAAGCAGAGAGAGAGGAGGAAGCAGGCCCCCTGCCGAGCAGAGAGCCCGATGTGGGACTCGATCCCAGGACCCTGAGATCATGACCTGAGTTGAAGGCAGAGGCTTAATCCACTGAGCCACCCAGGCACCCCTAAAATTTTCATTTTTATAGTCCTATTCTATCCCTTCACTGTATTTAACCTTATTTTTTCTATACTTATATGTTTTACTTTAAAATTTTGGGATACAGATTTTTCTAACAGATCAAAATATACCCTAAATCAAGTGCATGGTTTTGTTCGTTTCTAGCCTGATCACATTCTTTCCCTTTTTTTCCTCTATTCAACCAACTTCTTATCAATTCCTTTTTTAGAATCTTTTTAAATTTTCACCTTTACAATCATATTCCATCCTTTCATCGTGTTTACCCTTATTTTTGTATATATTTAAGTTTTTCTTTCTTTAAAATTTTGGGAGGCAGTTTCTTCTAACAGACCAAAGTACACCCAAAATCAAGTGTGTGGCTCTATTCACCAGTCTAACATAGTGTGTGTGTGTGTGTGTGTGTGTGTGTGTGTGTGTAATTCCCCCCTCCCCTTTCTTTCTTCTCTGGTTTTGGGTATCTTCCCATTTGGTTAGTGTCTATTTTTCTGGAGTTGTTGCTACTCTTTTAGTATTATATTCTCTCATTTATCTATTCTTATCTGGATAAAATGACAAGAAGGAAAAACTCACCACAAAAAAAGAACAAGAGGCAGTACCAATGGCTAGGGACTAATCAATACGGACATTAGTAAGATGTCAGAACTAGTCAGAATGACGATTACCAAGGTACTAGCTGGGCTTGAAAAAAGCATAGAAAATACTAGACAATCCCTTTTTGGAGAAATAAAAGAACTAAAATCTAACCAAGTTGAAATAAAAAAAGCTATTAGTGAGGTATAATAAAAAATGGAGGCTCTTACTGCTAGGATAAATGAGACAGAAGAGAGAATTAGTGATATAGAAGACCAAATGATGGAGAATAAAGAAGTTGAACAAAAGAGAAACAAACAACTACAGGACCATGAGGGGAGAATTCGAGAGATAAGTGATACTATAAGACAAAACAATATTAGAATTGGGATCCCAGAGGAAGAAGAAAGAAAGAGAGAGGGGCAAAAGGTATATTGGAGCAAATTATACTAGAGAATGCCCCAATATGGCAGAGGAAACAAACATCAAACTCCAGGAGGCACAAAGAACCCCTCTCAGAATCAATAAAAATAGGTCCACCCCCATCATCTAATAGTAAAACTTAAAAGACTTAGTGACAAAGAGAAAATCCTGAAAGCAGCTTGGCACAAGAGGTCTGTAACATACAACAGCAGAAATATTAGACTGGCAGTAGACCTATCCACAGAGACCTGGCAGGCCAGAAAGAACTGGCATGATATATTCAGAGCACTAAGTGAGAAAAATATACAGCCAAGAATACTATATCCAGCTAGGCTGTCATTGAAAATAGAAGGAGCGATAAAAAGCTTCCAGGACAAACAAAAGTTAAAAGAATTTGCAAACACCAAACAGCCCTACAGGAAATACTGAAAAGGATCCTCTAAGCAAAGATAGAGCCTAAAAGTAACATAGACAAAAAAGGAACAGAGACAATATATAGTAACAGCTTACAGGCAATACAGTGGCACTAAATTCATATTGTTCAATAGTAATGTCCATGGGCTAAATGTAAATGGGCTAAATGCCCCACCAAAAGACACGGGGTATTAGAATGGATAAAAAAACAAAACAAAACCCATCAATATGCTGTCTGCAAGAAACTCATTTTAGACCCAATGACACCTCCAGATATAAAGTGAGGGGGTGGAAAACCATTTACCATGCTGACAGACATCAAAAGAAGGCTGGGGTAGCAATCCTTATATCAGATAAAGTAGATTTTAAGCCAAAGACTATAAATAAGAGATGAGGAAGGACACTATATCACACTTAAAGGATCTGTCCAACAAGAAGATCTAACAATTTTAAATACCTATGCCCAACATGGGAGCAGCCAATTATATAAACCAGTTAATAACAAAATAAAAAAAACCCACATGGATAATAATACAATAATAGTAGGGGACTTTAACACCCCCCCTTCACGGAAATGGACAGATCATCTAAGCATAAGATCAACAAAGAAATAAAGGCTTTAAATGACACATTGTTCCAGATGGACATCACAGTTATATTCAGAACATTCCATCCCAAAGCAACAGAATACACATTCTTCTCTAGTGCACATGGACCATTCTCCAGAATAGATCACATCCTGGGTCACAAAACAGGTCTCAACTGGTACCAAAAGACTGGGATCATTCCCTGCATATTTTCAGACCACAATGCTCTGAAACCAAAACTCAACCAGAAGAGAAAAGTTGGAATGAACTCAAATACATAGAGCCTGAAGAGCATCCTACCACAGAATGAATGGGTCAACCAGGAAACTAAAGAAGAATTAAAAAAAATGCATGGAAACAAATGAAAATGAAAACATAACTGTTCAAAAATCTGTGGGACACAGCACAGGCAGTCCTGAGAAGAAAGTATATAGCGATACAAGCCTTTTTCAAGAATCAAGAAAGGTCTCAAATACACAATCTAACCCTACACCTAGTGGAGCTTGAGAAAGAACAGCAAAGAAAACCTAAACTCAGCTGAAGAGAAAAAATAAAGATCAGAGCAGAAATCAATGAAATAGAAACCAAAAGAACAGGAGAACTGATCAATGAAACTAGGAGCTGGTTCTTTGAAAGAATTAATAAAATTGATAAGCCCCTGGCCAGATTTATCAAAAAGAAAAGAGAAAGGACCCAAATTAGTAAATCATGAATGAAAGAGAGATCACAACTAACATCAAAGAAATACAAACAATTGTTGTTTTTTAAGATTTTATTTATTTATTTGACAGAGATCACAAGTAGGCAGAGAGGCAGAGAGAGAAGGGGGAAGCAGGCTCCCAACTGAGCAGAGAGCCCAATGTGGGGCTCGATCCCAGGACCCCAGGATCATGACCTGAGTGGAAGGCAGAGGCTTTAACCCACAGAGCCACCCTGGCGCCCCTAGTAGTAAAGCTTTTGTTAAGATTTCACTTCCAGTCACTGAAGCAGCAGGTAACTGGTCTATCTGCTGACACTTCCACACACATTGACTAATGGCATTCTTGCAAAGGCACAATGAATGAATATGGAAGATTAGGGAAATAAGTTCAACTTTACTATTTTAGCAAATGAAGCTGGTAAATATAATTCTCTAATATTATATCCTTGACATTATAGTATTTTTAGGTCCTTTCTAATGAAATCTGAAAAAACAAAGCAATGACTATATTTAAGGAAGCTAAGGATAAAGCTTATTCTACTACACTATAAAATGATATTTATTTTTGTATCTTTAGTTTCTGTCTTAAGATTGAGAAAGCTACAAAACAAGCAAGGAAACATCTACCTTAATTTCTGAGAAATTAAGTTCTACCTTAAGTTCTGAGAAAGTAAGAGAACACTGGGGGAATCTTTCACTAAGATACAATTACTATTCCACTGAAAAGCTCATTGAAAATGTATTAAAATAAAGTACAACAAAATGAAACAGAAACCAAGAAATAATTTTTTTTTTTACATCACTACATTCTAAATTAAATTAGACCATTCTAACTACAAAATCTGAGGGAAAACAGAACAAGGTTTCTTCCAGTATTGTGATGAATAATAGAATTTGTTCACGTACCTAAAACAAAGAGACCTTCATAATCAAGAGTTAAGACTATGATGATTAGACTTTCACGGGAAAACAAGCACACCCACAGATACACCCCCTTCCCCATCAATAGTTACTGGTATGAATAATCCAGGGTCATCACCTGGGAACAATGCATTTAATTCTGATATTTAGGAAATATAATAGAATGAAAAGAAATAACCAGACACAACACCATCATATTTCCTGAGGTCAAAACATCCAAAGAATTGGTAAAAATGATCCTGAGCTTGAATATCTTTTTTTTCCTAAAGATTTTTTCTATTAATTTGACAGAGAAAGAGAGAGAAGGAGAGACATCCCAAGGAAGCACAGTGGCAGGTAAATGGAGAGGGAAAAGCAGGCTCCCTCCTGAGCAGAGGTCCAATGTGGGACTTGATCCCAGAGCCCTGGCATGAAGGCAGAGGCTGAACTGACTGAGCCACCTAGGTGCCCCCCTCAGCTTAAATATCTTAGTAAGTAGATTTTTTGTTTGTTTTTTAAATTTTTATTTATTTATTTGACAGAGAGAGACACATAAGAGAGAGCACCAGCAGAGGGAGTGGGAGAGGAGAAGGAGGCTTCCCACTGAGCAGGGAGCCTGATGTGGGGCTCGATTCTAGGACCCTGGGATCCACGACCTGAGCCGAAGGCAGACACTTAACGACTGAGT
This sequence comes from Mellivora capensis, assembly GCA_004024625.1. Lineage (NCBI taxonomy): Eukaryota > Metazoa > Chordata > Mammalia > Carnivora > Mustelidae > Mellivora > Mellivora capensis. The sequence continues at coordinate 42,961 of PISX010012615.1, forward strand.
CACCCAGGCACCCCTAGTAAGTAGTTTTAAAATAAAACCAACTAGCCCCTTGGTAAAAATATTTTAGAAAATGGCAAAGTAGTACTTAATAAAAATTTCATTGTCTTTTTGCTCCTAAATGTTTGAAAAATACAGCCCATTTTCCTCTTAATTTGAAGAACTGAGACCCAGACAAAGTATAGTTCAACACCCAAATATTCAATAGCCTCCAAAAAATACCACAGGGATGCTATTATATAGAAGCAAAGGCTGCTTTTTAAAAGAGAATTCAATTGTTAGTGTTATTACCATACCAATATTGAACATCATTATTTGTCACAAAATGGACAATTATGATCATCTTTAAGCAAGGCTGCAAATATCTGAAATAAACAAAACGACTGGCACAAATTACATTATGGTTGCTCTCTATTAAAACTAAAGGTAATCACCTCATATATACTAAGATACAAAAATAAAATTATAATAACCCAAAAGCCTAAATATCTTAAATACTAGGCTGTTGCACACATTTTGATTTTTTGCCCACTTTTTGACAAGCACACTATCACGTTTAGAACTCATTACAATACCCAGATGAGCTTTTAACACATTTCTTCAAAAGGAAAACAGAAAACACAGTTTTTACCTAAGGGGTATGCTTTTATGAAAAGTTATCCTCCTTACTGCCCCTTCTCCCATCCCCCACCATTGCACTAAGAGGCTACCTTGTACCTAGTTGAAGTCTACTGCAGCCTTCTTTCATTGAGGCTACTACCAGTTTCTCAAGGCATCTTTACTCACCCTTCCAACCCAGTAAATCGATAGATTCTGAAGGTTTTATTGCCTAAATCTTTTCAGATCTGTCCCTTCTCCATTTTTACTACCAATATGTTGGCTTAAGCCCTTTATCTTGCCTCTGGAAAACGGCAATGTAGGTTATTTTTCTGGCAACATTATTCCCCTCTGTCCTACCAACTATCCTTCATACTGATGACAAAATTCATTGAAATACTAATCTGATGGCAGTTATTTATAATCTTTTAATTTTGTCCCCTGCCTACAGGACAGAGTCCAAACTTCTTTTCAAGACATACAGGCACTAAGGCACTACTCTTCCTAACCAGCATCATCTATCATCATAACCAAGCTATTTGATTTATCTAAGAAGGCCATCTTTTTCATGACTTTGCCTTTTCACTAAATTTTCCTTTTGCCAGAGAGGACGTTCTCCTAATAATTTTCCAAGATAGTATAAAAAGCAACTTCTGTAAAGCAAGTGGTGGTATTTACCTCAACTGTCAAAAGATTGTATGTCCTTCCTTCTGTGTGCTATCATGGCACCTGAGTATATTTTATTTACACCACACTTCTTAATTCTTTAAAAGAAACCAATGCATCTGGAAATAATAAAGAAACCATACAGAAAGGTACAGAAGTAAAACTTTTCCTCTGCCTCCCACCTGCACTCAATAACTTTTTAACTATTTTTAGTTCTTCTGTTGGTCACTTTTATAGTGATTAATGTGGTTTTATCTATAGTTCTGAATATATCAACTTTAAGAGAATATATAGATCTTGTCCTCTTTCCAACTTCTATTTATTTTATTTCTAACTCTTTAAATGGGCACCTTCCTAACACTGGATATTGTATCTTAGCCTAATAAAATATCCTGCCAACTGCATTCTACTTCCATGCCTATTTCTTCTACTTGACTCCTTGAGGACAGTGACTACTGTCTTACTTTGACATTCTCCAAGCCTACACCAAGAAGAAATATTTATTTTTTATTATTTTTTAAAAAAGTCTTTTTTTTTATTATTTATTGAACACAGAGATAAAGAGCACAAGTAGGCAGAGCGGCGGGCAGAGGGAGAGGGAGAAGCGGGCTCTCTGCTCAGCGGAGAGTCTGATGCGCGGCTCGATTCCAGGACCCTGGAATCATGACCTGAGCCGAAGGCAGCCGCTTAACTGACTGAGCCACCTAGGTGCCCCAAGAAGAAATATTTAGTGTATAAACAAAGTTTATTTTGACTTTGAGATAGGTATGTCTAGGAAATACAATTGTAAGGCAGCCTGGAAACAGAACATGAATTACTTTAATGGTTTATTTCCTTTTTAAATATTGTAATCTGCAAATGTGATTAAAATGTTTTAATATGCTTAGACTCTTGATCCTATTTTATAAATACCCAAAAAACTGACATTTTAAAATTAAAGACAGATGAAATGCTACATTTAGAAAATACTAAAAAATTAAATATTTCAGTTCAATTAAATAATTATACAAAATGTTTAAGACTTCTGTTACATAAATATGATACATATATTTATAATCATTTACTAGCTGATGACTTTAGGTAAGATCTCTAGGTCTTAGGCTCAATTAGAAAATGGGGATAATAATGGTACTTATTGCAGAGTTGTGAAGATTATATAAATTAATTCAGATAATGGACTTGCAACAGTGCCCTTCATATAGTAACAAATGTTAGTGGCTATTATTAAGTAAATATTTGTGTTGGTATGCAAGAGTCTTAGCAATTCCTTCAGTGAATTAGAACTGTTGTCAAACATTATTCACATCTTTTAAAAAAGCTCCATAGTGACTAATGTTTTTATGTTATAATTAGAATAATCTGTTGAAGATTTATATTTGTTTCCTTTGAAGAAATCAGTTCATGTATTGATGCTACAGACACACTACAAAAATGAAGCTATTTTAAGCAACTGTGAAATTTCTTTAGTGACTACAATTTCACGCACAGTTGGCTTAACCTCCATTTCATCCTCCTATGTTTCACACACCAGTAGCATCTCTACCCGTACCAGATAGGCTAAAGCTTAACACATGCCATTTTCTTGAATAATGTTGCTTAAGCTGACTTCTAAATTACTCTGAAATTGGCTACAGATTTTCCAGGTAAATTGAATAGAACTAAATGTTTTGATGTTCTTTTACCTGAATTATGAAATACTATGTGACTTCTTTAAAATGTTTGGGCTTTAAATAAGCCAAATTTGTTAATATATCCTCGAAAACACCAAGTAATGGGAGTCATTAATGTCTATTGTGTACTGAAAAATAAAGATTAAGTAATTTAAAATAAAAACTAGTGTTGGAATTGTGTTAACTAGAAATGCAAAAAGTGACCTTCGAAAAGTCAGTCTGGGGGCACCTGGGTGGCTCAGTGGGTTGAAGCCTCTGCCTTCGGCTCAGGTCATGATCCTGGGATTGAGCCCCGCATCGGGCTCTCTGCTCAGCAGGGAGCCTGCTTCCCCCTCTTTCTCTGACTGTCTCTCTGCCTACTTGTGATCTCTGTCTGTAAAGTAAATAAATAAAATCTTAAAAAAAAAAAAAAAGTCAGTCTGGTGTTTTATATTTAACTCATTCATTTTCTTCCCGTAAGCCTGTGAAATAGGTATTCACATTTTCAAGAGGAGAGACAGAATAGAGGTAAAAACTTGAGACTCTAGAGTGCCTGGTGACTCAGTTGGTTAGGAGTCTGGCTTTGGCTCAGGTCATGATCCCAGGGTGCTGAAACTGAGTTCTGCTTTTGGCTCCCTGCTCAGTATGGGGGCCTGCTTCTCCCTCTCTCTCTGCCCATCCCACCCACTTGTGCTCTATTTCAAATAAATAAAATCTTTAAAAAAAATGAAGTAAAAATAAAAACTTGGGAATCTGGAGTCAAAAAGACTTGAGATGAAGCCAGGTTATGGCACTTAATTGCTTAAGTAACTTTGGATAGATAACACCCTAGTTTCCTCTTCTGTTAAACAGGGATAGTAGTATTACATTATAGTTGTTGTAAGGATTAAATAATGTAGGTTAGATACTTTAGCGTATAACCAAGGTACAATAAACACTCAAAGGTGAGCCAGTTAATTACTCAACAAAAGTGAAGATTCCAAAGTAATTTGCTAATTCAAAGTCACAAAACTAGTAGCTAAGATAATAACTAAACTCTTTTAAAAACTTAATAAACAGGGAAAAGGGGATAAACTTCTAATAAACTAAATCTATATTAATATTTCCTCTCTACTGTCTCTGGCTTGCTAGGAATGCATGTAAATGTGAAGGAAGAAAATGGGAATGCTACTATATGCTATACAAAGTGGACCAATTAGCATTAGTCTAATTCCAGTCAAGTAATGGAGTGGGAAGTGGTAGGGATCTAACTATATTCTTAAAATTATTTTTTTTTAAAGATTTACTTATTTGACAGAGATCACAAGTAGGCAGAGAGGCAGGCAGAGAGAGAGAGGGAAGCAGGCTCCCCGTTGAGCAGAGAGCCCGATGTGAGGCTCGATCCCAGGACTCTGAGATCATGACCTGAGCCGAAGGCAGAGGCTTAACCCACTGAGCCACCCAGGCGCCCCCTCTTAAAATTATTTTATGCACTATTTAGGTCCACTCATTCAAATTTAGTGTAATATAATCATTACCAAAGATAAATATTTTTTACTTTTTAATATTATCTTAGTATATTTTTAAGTTAAAATTAAAGCACTCTATCAAATGTCTGAACTGTTGAGCTATTTTCCAGAGCCTGTAAGGTTATAATTTGGTGATCCGTAGTTTAGGCTTCTACTTGTATCCTGTAAATGAGACCAAGATGTTCCAAAATTCAAATAAAAGAAATTTTAAAAGTCACTTTTAAGGTTTTCTCCTCCAAAATTTTCTTAACCTTTGAAATCTGTTACCATGTATTAGTTTACAAAGATAAGCAACAGAGGAATGTTAGTAGGAAAATAACTGCAATTAGTCTGATAACTTGTTTTTCATAAAGTGATCATTTTTATACTACAAATATAATTTAATTTACTTTATGTTATTTCTGCTTTCAAAGAATATCATAGCCTCAAACTGATGTGTCATCTGAAACTTTGAAAACCAGTAATATATTTTATTCTAAACTTACTTTATAAACTTATTTTATTTTTTTTAAAGAATTTTATTTAATTTGGCAGAGAGAGAGAGAGAGAGAGAGAGACCGTAAACAAGCACAAGTAGGGGGAGCAGCAGAGGCAGAGGGAGAAGCAGGCTCCCTGTTGAGCACAGAGCCCTGTAGAGCGCTTGATCCCAGGACCCTGGGTTCATGATCTGAGCTGAAGGCAGATGCTTAAACAACTGAGCAACCCAGGCACCCCCTAAATTGACTTTAAAAAAAGGGTCTCATTCAATTTCTGGAATAGGTTTGTCCTAAGACAAAACTCCACTTTATCAATTTTTTTGAGAGAGAGAGGGCATATGTGAGTGGGAGTCGGTGGGAAGGGCAGAGGGAGAAAGAATCTTAAACAGGCTCCATGCCCAGCATGAGTTCAATGAGGGACTCAGTCTCCTGACCCTGAGATCATGACCTGAGCCAAAATCAAGAATCAGATGCTTAACTGATGAGCCACCCAAGTGCCCTGGTTTTGAAATTTTTTTTTTTTTAGTAAAATCCTTTCTTTCCAAATGCAATTTTCATATGCATTTTAAAATGATCAGAATGCTACATATTTTTCTTATAAAAATACGTTAATCAGCAGGACTCAAAAATTTGAAATCAGGGTTATGTCTGGCATAATTTATTTCTGCATTTTGTTCCACATAAACAAGTAGTTGTGAATGGTGAAAAAGTTCTCATACTACTAATTCTGTTACCATATTTCTTCTTATTCTTGATTCAACTGATTCAGGAGCTCAAAAGTGGAGTAACAGAAAATTTTGTTCCAAATTTTTAAGACTGGCAAGTATAATAGTTCATGTTATATCTCTTACCTATTTTTTTTTAAATCCTACTTTGCCAAGAGCAATTATTATTATGCTATTCTTGGGTCCTCTAAATTTTTCGTTTTTAATCAGCAAATCAGATACTACCACCAGCCCCAACTATTCCCCTAGGATTTATTATACTCCAGGAACTATTCTAAGCAGTGTACACACATTAACTCGTTTAATCCTCATAACCACCCTATGAGATGTTAACTATTATTATCTCCAATTTATAAGTAAGGAAAAAGACAAGAGTGATCAAGTAATTTGTCCAAGATTGTCATCTGAGTAGACTACTTTTTTAAACAAGATTTTATTTATTCATTTGAAAGAGAGTAAGCAAGCACATGAGCAAGGCGGGGAGAGGCAGAGGGAGAAGCAGAGTCCCGACTGAGCATGGAGCCTGATGTGGGGCTAAATACCAGGACTATGACCCGAGCCAAAGAAAGCCGCTTAACAATCTGAACCACCCGGGAGCCCCAAGACTTTCTGAACCTAGTTTGGTTCCAGAGCCTGTGCTCTTAACCACTACTCTAAATTCCCTCCTTACACAATGAAGAATTAATAAACAACAAATTAACTTGAAATCACTTACCTCTGGGTTCATATTTTTGACTAATTCAGCTAACTCAATTTTTTTTCTCTCCGAAGGTATGCTGGTTTCATCACTAGCCAAATCTTCAGGAAGATAACTCATAATAACGTAGGTGTAAATGCAAAAGAACAGGAAGTACTAAAAACCAACTAAATAACTGATAATTATTTAATTAAATAAAAATATTTAGAAAGAAAAAGGGAAGCAGTGGGACTATAAGGATCTTGATGAACTAAGATATATATATATTTTTTTAGATTTTATTTATTTATTTGACAGACACAGATCACAAGTAGGCAAGAGAGGCAGGCAGGGAGAGAGAGGAGGAAACAGGCTCTCCATGGAGCAGAGAGCCGGATGTGGGGCTCGATCCCAGGACCCTGGGATCATGACCTGAGCCGAAAGCAGAGGCTTTAACCCACTGAGCCACCCAGGTGCCCCATTGATGAACTAAGATCTTAAAGAGAACAGGTGCCATCTATGGAAATAGGGGCAAACAATGAAGGAAAAATACAAAAATCCTATAATAACTATGTCTGGAAGAAGCTAAAATCATTAAGATATGAAAACCTTAAATGAATGAGAGGAAAAAAGCTCAAGTTGCCTTAATCAAGTTCAAATACACAGAACTGCTAAGATTATAAAAAGATAAGAAAAACACCCATCTGTTGAAATACTATAATCTTATAAATTTCAGATAATAGAAGTTAAAAAAATTCTTAATAGAAAAAAATTTGATTTATGCTTATCCTCAGGAAAATTCCAGGAAACTTTTAATCTGATAGTGGTGTACTGTTTGAAAAAATACCTATTAAGGTTATAGCAGTCAGACCTCGATCTCAAAATCTGTGTTAAAAAATTAATGTCTCTTTTTAGATTTGAGATGCTTGCAGTATCTTTATAAATAAAATATACAAATGAGAGATCTACACTTAGGTGAACAGTTATAACAAGTGTTATTAATCGATAACTGTGAACATAAAGACAAATCTTTTTATATTCAGCGTAAGTGAAATATATGGACATATATACATATATATTTTAAAATTACCTTTTCTATGTCTACCAGTAGTTGATCAAGTTACTCTCTGGCCTATAAACTTCCACTGGCTCCCATTCCCTCAAGATAAAGTCCAGACCTCTTAGCATGACTTGTAAGACTCATGATGTCCTGGGTCCTGCTTGTATTTCTGGACTCATCCCTTGCCATCTTGCACTCTCGGTCTATCTCCTATATCCAGAGATGCCATTTTGATTCCCGTTTCTTCTACTCACTAGGTACATTTTCTATCAATTCTCAACCTAGATCTTACCTCTCCTAAGCTTTGTTCCCTTTACTCCTAGCACACCACACTTATCCCTCTAGCCATACTTGCCTGCTTACCAGTCTATTTCCCCACTAGATGGACTATAAGCTCCTTGAGGGTAGGGACCGCCCTTCAGTTTTTTTTTTTTTGTTGTTGTTTTTTGTTTGTTTAAGATAGACAGATTTATTGATTGATTGAGCAAGGGGAGAGGGAAAGAGGGAGAGAGAAAATCTCAAGCCAACTCTGCAATGAGCGTGGAACCCGATTCAGGGCTTGATCTCAAGACCTTGAGATCATGACCAGAGCTAAAATCAAGAATTGGATGCTTAGCCGACTGGTGCCCAATGCCCTTCAATTTTTGTATCAGCAATGCCTAGGTTGGTGTCTGGTATATAAAAAGCACTTGGTAAGCGTTTAATGAAAAAAAAAATCACTGTTTCCAACTTATTCTTAGTAAAAACAGCCTCACTCAAGGACAAAAACTTATGAAATACTATATGCTAAAGGCCAGGGATTCAGAAAGACACCATCCTAGACTTCAAAGAGCTTAATTTTATGGAATGAGAAAGAAAAGCAAAATAATAGATATAATATAGTAAAGGTAAGTGCATATCAAGGTCTCTTCAGTGCTTTGAGAATACAGAGGTGTAGGTAACATAACCTGGGAGTCCTAGTGGTAGAGAGGTAAGAGAGCTGAAATTAGGGAAACCTTCCCCAAAGGGTAGACACTTGAGCTGAATCTTTAAAAAGACAGATCAAGTAGTAGCTATTTACTCTAGTCACAGTGGGGTGTGGGGGGGAGGGGAGAGTAACACTTATCTATGGGACTGCTTACCTAGTATCTGCTCTTTAGTGCTTCATCTCTCTGTACCCCAGTGCAACATTCCACATAGCTGCTGTGGCAGCCAATGGGCCTTGTATTATTCTCTATCTTGGCCAACAACTGGTTAGTGATCTAACCTGAGCTACAATTCCTGCCTAAAATATTTCAAAAATACCAATGAGAAAGAATAAATCCTTTTCTCAGGGGAAAAGCTAAAAGATACAACATCTGGGAACTGGCAGTTATTATGTTGTCCCACCACAAGGAAAAAGCCAGTCAGTAGTGGAAAAAAAAAAAAAAATGTTCCCTTCCTTTCCATCTTAAGATTTTCTATATTAAGCTGAAGTTACTCATATTATCTGTATACAATACTAACTGTATAAAAGTAGCACCAAGATTTAAATATTTAAAGTCAAAAGTCAAAAATTTTTTTAATATTTTTTCTTTCATTAATTTACCTTTTTCCTTCCAACTACAAATCAGTACACTCTTTACAATTAAGCCAATATCCTAATGTATATAAATGGTATCTAGATACATAGTTATGAACAAAACTAGTAGTAAATTAACTTATCAAAAATTCTCATTCTAGCTATTATTTGTGATGCTATATGAACAGAATGGGTAGGGGAGAAGGAGACCCAATAAAAATAATGGAGTATATATTTACGGAATAAGAGATTTAGAAGACATTTTCTGCTATTAAGATTTTTTTTTAAAGCAAATTTTAAGCTTCTGGCTATCGAAGACTAACTTCAGCCTGTTAAGTGAGTAAGCATTACTAAAAATGATTAGCCTCATCTCTGGAAAGGCTTATAAACCATATCACTAAGAACCAAAGTGAATGATACTGGTTACGCTTTTATTCTTTTTAAAGATTTTATTTATTTATTTGACAGAGAGAGACCACAAGTAGGCAGAGAGGCAAGCAGAGAGAGAGAGAGAGGAGGAAGCAGGCTCCCTGCCGAGCAGAGAGCCCGATGTGGGGCCCGATCCCAGGACCCTGAGATCATGACCTGAGCTGAAGGCAGAGGCTTAACCCACTGAGCCACCCAGGCGCCCCACACTTCTTAATTATATATAAATTGCTAAAACATTCCTGTATATAAAGCAATTTTCTCTTCTAAAAAATTTATATTTACAATGATTTACACAGATACATACATACAGAGACATGTTTAAGTACTTTTAATGTTTTTAATGTAAGGTACTAGTCTATGCAGATTTTTTACTTTTATTAAACCAAGACTAAATTAACTATGATTTTAAAATTAACCTTAAGCCAGGGTTGAGACAGACAAAAATATTGCATATGTTACATATGCTCATGTACCAGTAGTCTAGACAGCAGTGCTGCACACATTAAATCAAGTCTTACTTTTATACTTGAATGTGGTTTACATCTAAATGGAGGCTTGTCCAACATGCCATACTCTGTGTGTCCAGCAATATTTCTAAGGGTTTCTGACATGTTTTGGTTGTACCATTCATTGATTTTGTACAACACCGTGCTAGCAAATGCTTAATGAGAAGTAAGTACAGTGTAGAGATGAGGGGAAAGGAGTAAAGAAAAAACAATGGATACAGCATAAAAGTTATGTTAGGATACAGGCTCACTTATACTTACAATTACTTCAGCTTGTAATTAGTTAGGCATATATTAATTGGTAGACTATTCGCTGATGATTATTGAACTGTAAGTGTTGAGAAGTGTCAAGATACCACACAGAGCTCAGTTAATAATTAAAAGTGAAAGGGAATATAATTTGAGAAGCATGTGATTTAAGTTTGGTTGTAATAAAAGTATAACATAAAAATGGTATGCTATGAAGGATTACTGAGAAAGGGCAGTAAGTAAAAAAAAGCTTCTATATGCACCTGGTTTACAATTTAGGAGTATTTGATACCACTTAAAGGAGAGAGCTTCTCAATTTACCCTAATTATAAGATGAGGAGTGTGATAAACACTATTATTATAAAACACCTCTTGTTATTTAATTCTTTTAAAAAAGTTTGGTGTCTCAGGAAATAATCATTGTTGATTGAGTAGCATGGACCATAGAATAACAGCATTATGATTAGAAGAGGACATACAGATTCCTTTGGCAATTTGTCCCACATGAATATCTCTAAATAAATAAATAAATAAATAAATCCATGCCCCCCCAAATCAAGAGGAAAGGGTCTTACTAAATTAAATTAGTTAAGTCATACACCTTAAATCTATTTAAAATCAAGTTTTTAAAACTTGTTTAGATATGACCTTACCTGCAATGAAGACTAATTCATATACATAGAATTTTTTAAAGATTTATTTCTTTGACAGAGTGTGAGTGAGAGAGCACAAGCAGGAGGACTGGCAGAGGGAGAAGCAGGCTCCCCACTGAGCTGGGAGCTCAATGCGGGGCTGATCCCAAGACCCCAGGATTATGACCTGAGCCAAAGGCAGACACTTAACTGACTGTACCACCCAGCCACCCCTAAAAATCTTCTAAACGTGAAAATATAGCAACAGTATATGTGAACCAAGAAAATGAAAAACACAGACTTAGAAACTATCCTGGGGACAGGAGGAATTTCAGGTTCACAACTGAGGAATGAATATTAAATTTTGGTTAAATATTAACACTTTTAAAGATTTGCTTACTTTTTTAGAAAGGTAAAATGATACTTGGTGTTAGAAATAAACCTTTACTACCTAGCAAGATTCAATTACAGAAAGCTTTACAAACCATTAACACCTCAAAACAGAATTCAGTATGTACAAGTAAAAGAGAATGTGAAAAGGAAACCTAACAGAGATGCTAACTCTTTTTCTCATTCCAAACACAGGGGACTCACTGATTCAGTTTTATCTGGCTTATATAAATGATCTTTTCAGGCTACTTCTTCATTTTAAAAAGTATAGGGGCTTTTATAAAAAAATTTAAGAATTAAGTTAACTATTAATTTGAACAATGGGAAAAAACAGTAGATTTTATTGGACAGAACTACCTATCCTTAGCTGTTTTCACGTGTTAAAGATGAGATTAGGGGTCTATAAATATTAGTAACAGCTATGTAAGTTAACAGACCATATTCTTTGTTAACTAGATAAAAAGTTTATTTATCACCTATAATTATGTGCCAGGTAGTAGGTGCTATACTTTCCTTTTTTAAAAAAGATTTTATTTATTTATCTGGCAGAAAGAGAGAGAGAATGTGCACGCACGAGAGAGAAAGCACAAGAGGGGTGAGGGGCTTGGAGGGGAGGAGACTTCCCTGGTGAGCAGGGAGCCTGATGCAGTGCTTGATCCAAGGACCCCAGGATCATGACCTGAGCTGAAGGCAGATGCTTACCCCGCTGAACCACCCAGGCACTGTAGGTGCTATACTTTCATCTCAAATTTCACTGTAAGAGTGAGTTCTTATTACAAATGAATAGAAGCATCTTCATGTGGCTAGAAGGATCCAAGCATGCTATAGTAATTTTGTAATCCCTCTGCTAAACCACTATGGTAGAATGGGGTCCTGGTATATAAACCTTTCTTTCCTAGTTGCTTTAATTGGTCTAGTGGCCCAGAAAGAAATCAGTTGACTTTCGAAAACTACAAAATGTAAAAGCTAGAGATTTTATATTTAAGTTGATAGGCAATTTAACATTTCACCATATCTCAACCACACCAACTAATGGAAGAGAGATACTAGAAAACAATACCTTTTTTGTTTCAAATTGTGCTTCTTCCTGACAGCATCCTCTACAGTCAGGATCCAGCTGAAGCAGGTTAAACTGTCCAAGAAGATCACAAGAGCTGCAGAGCAAGTTGCTGGAGAAGCCCAACTCTCTGCAAGCCTCTGATGAAAACTCTGCCCCGAATGCAGACACCTGAAAACAAACAAAATGAGAAATAAAACGCTATTCTATATTTATATTGGAAAACAATAATTCTTACATAAAACAGATTGAGGTAAAATGAATGAAATGACTTATGCAACCAATCAGAACAATCAGCAAAAGCAGGCTTTCAAAAATATCTGTTCTCTTCCCTTATCCATTCTCTCATGCATGTCTCAGTGAATATGGTATACCTTCATTTAAGGTCAATCCCTCTACCCGTGGTTTGGAGCTTATCTTCTGCACTTCCATAGGGATTTAATTTAATTGGTAAAACTCAATTCTTCAGCCCATTCAAACCTTACAGTTTTAATTGCTCTCCCCATGTTCTGTCATCTCTGAATTGTTACTATAGTCTAACTTCTGACCCTACCACTCAACTAAACTTGCCAAAAACTAAGGCATTCTAAATACAAAGGCATTCAAAAGGCTCCAGCTGTTCTTCCCATCGCCTGTCCTCCTTCTTAAGCGCTGCTGTTTCCCATTTCTATTTCTGGCTCTCTCTTTGCTTTACATATTTTCTATAGATGACTGCATCTTCCCCAAGGCTTCAAATACCCACTTACTGAGAACTCCTGAGTCTTTTTACTTGAGTGTCAAACTTCGAAAGCCAACAGTCTAACTGACCTCATTTATATTTTATGTTCAATTGGCATAGCAAATCCAAGATCTCCGACACTGAAACTTATCTTTTCTGCTTAAATCTATTCCTCCCAATGTACCTAATAACTTAGTAAAATGGCGCTATTTTCCCGGACCATCTAGTTGCCCAGGTCAGCCATCCTAGATTCTATATTTTCTGCCATTCTTATAAACAATTAATTAACAAGCCTTGACAATTCTGTTTCTTAAATAGCTTTCAAATCATTTCTTGCCTCAGTGGCTTAAATGGTCATTGCCAGTCCTACCTTTATTTACTTCTCCAATCTCATTCTACTTTTCAACTATAATGAATTCCTGGAAGAATAAAATTCCTATTCATACATTTGCTCATACTTTTCCTACATCTAAGGCTCCTTTTCACCTTCTTAATTTCAACTTATTTCCAAGAACCTGATCAGTATCAGTCTTCAGTAAGCCCTCTGGGGCGGTGGAGGGCTGGGGAGTGGGGTGGGGGGGGTGGTCAGATCCTAATCTTTAGCCATAGTGCTTTTCAGAGAAATAAATTTGTATACAGTTCTAAGACAGCATCACTCATGACACTACTATGTAAATGTAGAGTTGTCTGATTCCCTAGTACTGTGAACTCTTTTGACACCAAGCATTAAACTATTATTACTCTGTATTTAAAGCACTTGTGCTAATTCTCATGTGTGCTGAACAAATGAACTGGTGAAAACTAGAGCCTCAAGTAGGGGGAATTTCAGATTGTTTGACTGGAATTGGCTGATCGTTTAGATCAAGGGTATGCAAACTTTATGTAGAGGGCCAGATAGTAACTATGCTAGGCTTTGGTGGCTAAATGTTTGGTTTGTTTTTTTTTTTGAATTTTATTTTTTTTCAGTGTTCCGAAATTCATTGTTTATGCACCACACCCAGTGCTCCATGCAATATGTGCCCTCCTTAGTACCTACCACCAGGCTCACCCCACCCTCCACCCCCTCACCCCCAAAACCCTCAGTTCTGTTGCAACTACTCAACTCAGGTATGACAGCACAAATAGCAGCACAGACAAAATTGAGTGAGTGGGTGTCTTCCAATAAAACTTCACATAAACAGGGCCAGCTGGACTTGGCCTACCAGTAATAGTTTGTCAAACCTTCAGGATGAACAAGGTAGATAAAAACCCAAGGGCATTTGCCAATGTAAAAAACTAAGGAGTGCTGGCATACTCTCCCAAAATGTTGATTATCCCATTGGTCTTGAGCCAGCCAGTCAATACCCTAATTTGATACCTTATACCTCTTTCATTTTACCTCAGTAATAATGTGGAATGTATGTAATATTCAAAATAGATCGCAGCCCTGTGGGAGGTACCGAAGACATGTGCTACTGTACTAGTACTTTGAGTAATTTCTTGATTAGTAAAGTGATATGCTTGACCTATTTCACAGGTTAATTTGTATTTTCCACAGATGGCCACACCAATATATATACATCACCCCACGTGGTGTTCTTACAATGTAACTGGCACTCTTCTATGAGAAGTAGTTTGTTTTCCCTTCCCTTGAATCTGGGCAGGGGCTTGTGACGGATTCTGACAAACAGAATACAAAAGAAGGAATACTTTGTGGTTTTTGAGGGTAGGTCATAAAAAAGGAAACAGCCTCTTCCTGGTAAGTACTCCTACATACTGTGTCTTCGCCTCTCCCACAACACTCAACTTTGGAATTTAGTCACCATGCTGTAAGGTAACCTAAATCAGAGGGACAACATGGAGAGTCCCTTGTAGAGAGCAACTGAAGCCCCCAGCTGACAACCATCATCAATTAGACAAATGAATAAATAACTTAATATTTCAGACCTTTCAGTAGAGACACCATGGAACACATAACTCACCCTGCTGTGACCTGTCTGAATTGCTGACCCACAGAATCTAAAAGCAAAATAATTGTCTTATACCAATAAAGTTTATGGTGATTTGTTTTTCAACCATGGTAACTAACATAGGCAATAAAAGTGAAATCACGTTGAAACCATGAACTTGTTAACAAATATAAGAAATTATTATTGCCAAAGCACGTTTTACAAAACAAAAATTTCAAGTGAATGATCATGCAATCATATTATTGGTGTTATTCTGGGATTTACTGTGCACCTACTGACAGGTGGCATAAATATGCAAAATGTGTTTTTGGAGTCTGATGACATCTTGATTCAAATGCTAGCACAGAGCAATCTTACTTCTGAAATTCTGAATAGGAATAACTATGATTTATCTAGCAGTTTTGAGGATTAAAGGAGAAAAAGTGAATGAAGCATCTAGTTTTCTACCCAGGACACAGTGGGTCCCTGACAGATGTTTGCATTATTCACCTTCTAGTACTCTTAAAAACCCTCTTAAGAAATAAAAAACACTACTTATGTTTTAATTATTAGACATGGGATAGAGGAGAAGTATAGTGGAGATACAAGGTTAACTTGAGTTTCATGAGTGAATTACTTCTTTCTAGCTCTTCTACCATTAGTTTTGCAGACTCAAGGCTTTGTTTTTTGGGGGAGGGGAGAGGCAGAGAGAGAGAGGGTGGCCAGAGAATCTTAAGCAGGCTCGATGCCCAGCACAAGCCTGATGTGGGGCACTATCTCAGAACCTTGAAATCATGACCTGAATTGAAATCAAGAGTAAGACGCTTAAACAACTGAGCCACCCAGGTGCCCTGCTCTGAGGGATTTTAGTGAACAAATACATATGAGGCACAATATGAAAAAAAAGAAACCAAAATAAGGTCTCTGTATTCCCTTTAGCTATATTCTTGGCATAGGAGCAGGGGGAGTGGAGGGATACACACACAAGGTATGGTACTGTTAAGATTGTGTATCTGTGTAATACAGTATAAGATATGATGGCAGAATATGCAAGGGAGAGAGTATATCTGAATCTGCATATCTGGAGATGGTATGTAAATTAAGCTTTGCATTTTATCTAAATACTTTAGGCCTGGTTGAGGAAGAACATGGTATGTGAGACAGGCTAAAACAAATGACCCCAATTCTTCACCTTATCTTTTGGCTCTTGCAGCAGAGTTAAGTTCTGGGACTTAACCCTGGCTAAACAAACAGGTATCAAGTGAAACAGGCCTTGTTAAGGAATGTTCAGGAGAATAGACTTCACCTTAAAATCAACAGGGAACCACTGAAGAATTATAATAAAGTTTGAAAAAGATGACTGTGGATGCATTGTAAAGTTTGAATTAGAAAGGAAGAAAATGAAATATGGAACCCAGTTTAAGGAAACTGTTGGGGGAATTCCAGGCAAGCAAAAATGGTGGTCAGAATTTAGGTACTGCCTGTGAACATAGAATTAAGTGGACTGGCTTGGAGATTTTCAAGGGTTTAATGACTAATTGGATTCAGAGAATGAAAAAGAATTTAAAAATGACTACTTGCTGGCGTGGGCAACTGGGAAACTTAAAAAGCCAACCATTTAGGTTCTGATAGTTAGAGTGAACTAGAAGGCTATTAATGCTATTGAGAGATGTTGGTGGCCTGAATGAGGGATTAACATTAAGTGCATGGATCTGAGTGATATTTAGGAAGTAAAATAAAAAAGAGTTGGTAATTGCCTGATGTCAGGTATATAAAAAAATGTCAAAGATGATACCCAACTTTTTGACTTATGGTGGATGGTCATGGTAGTAGATTATTTAATGGCCATAAATTCCTCCTATCCTGGTATGTAATTTCTTTGCCAAGTTTGTCACTCCTCCTGTGCAAAGATGGAGTCTATTTCTCCATCCCTGAAATCTAGACCAGTCCTATGATTTGCTTTGACAAATATCGTGAGGTGGAAGTAATATATGTGATTTTCAAGGCTAGCCTTCAGGAGGCACTGCAGCTCTTTTGCTCTTCAGGAGCACTATTCTGAGACTGCCATGAAAAGAAGTTGGGCTGTTTTGATGCCAGTACCATGCTGTCTTGGTGACCACAGCTTTGTAGTAAAGCTTGAAATCAGGTAATGAGATGCTACCAGTTTTATTTTTGTTTTTCAATATTTCCTTAGCGATTCGGGGTCTCTTCTGGTTCCATACAAATTTTAGGATTATTTGCTCCAGCTCTTTGAAAAATACCAATGGAATTTTGATGGG